>JADRCH010000166.1:2929779-2998073 GCA_019843965.1 Rhynchomys soricoides | reverse complement strand
CTCTCTCTCTCTCTCTCTCTCTCTCTCTCTCTCTCTCTCTCTCTCTCCTCCCCTTCCTCCCATTCTATCATGCTGCCTATGTTGTGACCCTTTGTCTTGTCTCAAGCTCTCCTAGGTCAAGACCAATTATATCACACACACGTACCCCTTGGCCATAAAATCACCTATCCTAATAAAAGTTGGGTTTTTTTTGTTTTGTTTTGTTTTCCCTGCATGACAATCTCCTTTAGCTTCTTCTGGCAAATAGCATATAATTTCTAACAGTATCCAGACCCACCAGCCTCTACACATCTGATGACAATCTCATAAGCCCTCATAGTGAGGCAATGCCGGGAAGGAGAACAGAACACAAGTGTTTGAATACAGTAATTCAAAAGACACAGAGAACACTGTAGTCTATGCATCATGGCAACAAGGAAATAATGCCCCAATGCTTTACATTCCTTACGTTAAGATTCTAAATCTGATGATGTTTTATTAATAGGCTACTATAAAAACCAGAATGGGCCTCCAGCAAGTACATTCCTGAATTAAAGACTTACACATCTCTGGAACCAGCTCCATCAGCATGGCATTAGATTCAGTAGAGGACGTTAAAAGCCCTAAAATAATTTGATGTAAGACTTAATAGTAGATGCCCCACTATAAGAGATTAAAAAATGTCATCTAAATGGAAATGAAGGCATGCATCTGCCTTGACTTGTGGGAGGGGCAGAAGAACCTAGAACTCCACCCCATGGCAAATTCAGCCATGTGTAAGGGGGCAGCTTCCACAGCCAACGATTTTAATTCAACAAGTACCAAATGAATTTCTATTTGGTATGCAGTCTATTCCCGGCACAGAACCCCCACCCCAAGACATAAAGCTCCACTCATCTAACACACTGTGAGCTCAAAGCCAGTACTTTTTATTTGAATTCTTCCTCTGCTAGAAGACTACAATCAAGGGAAGATCCCGAATTCGTGGAGCTTGTAGTTCACACAACTAGTGGGGCTGCTTCATAGGCATGGGACTATAAAACTATTAGCAGAAAACAAGCAGACATCCTCAGAAGAGGCTGTCACATGGCAAAGTGCTTGAGCTGCATCCTCCTCCTCTGGGGACAGCACAGCAGGGCTCTAGAAACTTCAATACAGTCATTCTCTAGGAAATGGTGCGTGATTGGGTGCTTACACAAGGAAACTACAAGTGCACACATGAGCTTGATGCTACATCACACAGTGTGTTCCTGCCACTGGCAGATACAAGCGGATCTTGGATGGATATGACAACCCTGTCCGGACTCGCCTGACTAGGAGCTCCACAATGCATTACTTATCTCCTGCATATAGCCCCTTCTGGAACACCTTGCTTTCTCAAATGACCTGACAAGCATTGACACTTACCTTCACAGTGAACCATTTAGTAGAATTTGAAGGGCTGACAAATCAACCTCTCACTTTTAGAGCAGTTTGGAGGATTTCTCCCCATTTGTATAGAAATCATGACTGGAGCCAAAGAAAGCCTTTTTGAAAATGTATTACCTGCTACAAGGTACATCACTTTCCCTTTTGTGATCCAAAACAGACAAAGGAGGCCACACACCCTATAGAGAAAAGAGCAATAGAGGTCTTGCAAGATGTAAGGGCTGAAATGTGAATGCATGAAATTCTCCAGTCTAGTTCAACATTCCAACTGTCATCTTTCCTTAAGCACCCTGTTGGTTTTCAGGCAAATATCTCCATGGTCTAGCTGTCAACCCACGGTTTATTTATTTAACAGATAGGTCAAGTGTCTTCCCATGTTTGAACTCATTTAGTCCTGAAGGATCTAGCCACGCATTTGTGAACAACCCAGAGTTCATACCATCTCACAAAAGGAAAACTTGTCCCCCAAAACAATCACCTACCTCCTTCATGTAGCTGGGCTGCAGATGCTTCTGGTTTGGGATGTCTAGGGATCATGGTTGGGAGGACAGCCATAGGAAATAGGAAGGAGTATCTCAGATCTTCTCTTAAATTGAGGAATCTATGTGTCTGTTACAACTGCATTTATTGGTGTAGTGCATAAGACATTCAACTGACTTGTTGGAGTAAGCACACTGCTGTTTCAGTAGAGAGATACCTAGTTTAATTTCTTAATGAGGAGGAAGGACCAACCCTAAAGGCAATTTGAGGCTTAAAGAAAGATGTGAAACATGCGTGTAGATGGAGTTCTAGCCTTCTGACGAGAAAAGGGGTCCAAAGCAGAAGAGTGCATGACTGAAGTGAGGAAGACCAGAGGAAGTGAAGGGAAATGAGAGAAGGGTAAGAGAAGGGAAGAGAGAGACAGGAGGAGACTAGAAAAGAGGAAGGGGGGCAGAAGTGGAACCATGCTGGTCTTTCAACATGCTAAAGTTTTGGATTTTTAATCTAATAAGCACCACTGAATGACTATATGAAAACCATGTTAGACAGAGAATGAGGAGAGTAGTCTCCAGCTATTTAATGGCGAGCAGATTTTGTAAAGATCTCCAGAGCTTCATGCAAGATCTCAGAGCAACAGAAATGTTCTTCGTTTCTAGATTCCCATAGCTTTATCAAGTAAAGAATAAAGGGAGGCTGTAAATACAGGTATTCCATAACTGTGAAGAGAGCAGGTCACACAACTTTTATGTGTGTGGCACATCTTTTGTGTTACTTTTTATAAAATTTGAGATATGTTTTATATATATAGAGAAAATATAAATACAATATAAGTTTTACATGTACTCATGCACCTTGCTCTAAGACCTCACTCTAATTCCTACATCTGATGTAAACCAAACTCAGTTACAAAAGAAAGTGACATGGGTACAAGAATATTTGCCTACAGATTTTGTTTAGAGGTTTGTTTGTTTGTTTGGTTTTTGTTCTTGTTTTGTTTGTTTTTGGGGGGTTGTGTGTGTGTGTGTGTGTGTGTGTATTGATTGATTGATTGATTGTCTCAAGACTAACATCCATCTTCCATTCCTGGATCCAATTAAGTAGAGCCCTCCATGTTAACTGCCCTGTTACTTTAGTCTTTAGTCTCAGTTCATCTCTTAGCAGTCTCTTCATGCTTTCTTCCTCCATGACACTGACCTGTAATGGTGAGCACCTTGCAAGTTGTTTGCTTCCTTTTTGCTTGGTGCTTTCTCAAGATTACATTGAGTAGCTGCCATTCCTGAGCATATCTTCTCACAAACAGTGTGACCTCAGTTCCTCAGCCACATACCACATGAATGAAATAGCTAAGGAAATCCATTTCCCAAGTTTCTCATTGACTCTCTATTCTATTAGGGCCAACATTACCTGCACACTAATCTCAAAGAAGTTTCTATCATGACAGTTCCAAGATATCCTGTCTCTCTAGTTTTCTGTAGAAATATTCATTATCCTTTGACTTATCTAAGATTTCACTTTTCCTGTTAATTTCATTTCACTGTTTCTCTCCATACCCCAAAACCATTATATATGTCTGTGCCTACAATGAAATGTGAAGTACCACTTTTCTTAGAAGACATTTCATTTGCCTGGATTACTTTTGGTATTCAATGGCCCAGGGAGCCTCTTCCTCCAGAGCCTCCTCTACCTACAGTGGAAGGAAACTCACATATGCCAGACCCAGGGGAGACCTATACCTGTTTTCTAACCTGGGTTTTTGTTCCTTTAAAAGATAATGACTTATTCCAAACTATCATGTTTCTAGAAAGGCAGAGCTATCTTTTTCAATCTAAATTGTACCCATAATCAAAGGACCTAATCTATGGTTGAAATCAGTAAAGATATAACACTCTGAAGCTTCCTTTGTAATCTAGGTTAAGTCTGTAAGCATATTTGTAGAGGGAATTTTCACTTAATGAAAACTGGACTGGATGAGCTATCTTGGAAAATTTAAAGAATCAGGGCCTGAAAACTGAGCAGAACTTTGATATCATAAATCCTCTAGGACTAAAGGGGGAAGACAACGACATAAACAAATGCCCTGTGTCACTATCATGAATGTTGAGGGGAAATAACTCCATGTGCTTTGTGTAACAATATTCCTTTCACTACTTGACACAAAGGGCTGGCTCTTGCCTCAGGACCTCTCCACAAGCAACTACTTCTGCCTGGATTTCTCTGCTTCCCACTTCTGTCTCTTTCTCCTTTAGTAAAGTGTTTACCTGCCTCCAGCCCAGTCCCTCCTCCACAGCCTTTCCCAATTTCATGTGCATTTCCTTACAGCTAAAATAATGTATAGTCATGCATCCATGCTCTAACTTGGGAAGAGGAAAGCACAGTAGCTATCTCTGAGCACTGCCTATGTCAAGGGCCACACTGCTCTTTACATTTTCAGAAGAAAATCTTGGGAACTGGAGGCACAATCTAGTCCTCTAGCAAATGGCAGGCAATATGAGCATGAGCTCTCTAGCAGCTTCGCTCTACCCTGATCACTATTCTCAAGCAAAGACTTTGGCAGGGAAAAGGCACTTGGCATATCATTTATTAAACAGACGAAAACTTGCTTTCTAGACTCAAGCCCATCTGGACCCAAATTTTAATTCTATGATTGTAAACTGGGGATGTTAATTTGGCTTCCAAGGTCTTAGTCCATCCTCATTTGTGGAAGACAATGCCAAGGCCTCACAAGATAAAGAGGGAAATAAAGTTCGAAGTGTGGTGGTCCACAGTAGAAATTTTGTATTTGGGAAGCTGAGGAAATAAAATCACAAGTTCTAGACCAGCCTGGGCTACACAGCCAAACCTTATCTTGAGATATCAAAATGGTGACTGTGTCTATTGGTTCATACCTGTTAGCCCATTACTTGATAGTGGAGAAAGAAGGATCAAAGTCAAAAGCCATTTATAAGATCCTACCTCAAAGAGAAAAAAAAAAGAAGCCTAAAGCCTAAATAAACAACTACAAATCATTAAGACAATTAAGTGGCATGTCACCAGTTCAAATTATAGCTTCTCTATTCTTCTTCTTAAATATTTATTTTTAATTAAATTATGAGTGTGTGTGTGTGCACACATACATGCAAGTGGATTTAGGTGCTTATGGAGGCCTGAAGAGGCAGAAGAGGGCATCAGATCCTCTGGATGTAGAGATACAGATGATTGTGAGCTGCTTGGTGTGGGTCTAGGAACTGAAATTGTGTCTCTACAAGAGCAGCAAGGGCTTTTAACTGCTGAACCATCCATCTAGCTCCTTCCTCATTCTTTTCCGACTGTTTATTAGGGCTCAAAGAGCTGTGCATTTCCCAAAATACAATGTCAGTACCCAAGACACTGCCTTTACATTGACCTACCTAAGCGCTGGGTTGCAAGACAGTCAGCTTGGGCTCCTGCAATGATAGCATTTCAAGAATGAGGATGGGCTTATTTGTCTTTATAGTAATCCATGTGCAGTGAAAGACAAGAAGTGTGTCATTTCAGGACACATTCTCTTGGGCATCTAAGAGGCAGATGAACCTTCTGCTCAGCTGCTATAGTGCTGTGCAGTTGCTACCCCGTTGCACTTTCCAGGCTCCCAAACTGGGTTCAGCCGAAGTGTTAAAGTCAAAGCTCTATGGCTGGCAAACATCGGTTCCAAATTAAAAGATGAATATGACAAAAGGGAAAATTCCATTAGCATTTCAAAGCAGGAAGACAGTCAGCACCCCAAAGAAAACTTGCAGTCACAATTTAGAATAAACTTCTTTGAAGTGCCTCAATCCCCAGTCCCCACAGGACAGCATGGTCACCTAACCACGCCCGCTGTGTCTCATTAATTACCCAGTACAACTTACAATGGAAACGCGTTAAAGGCAGGCTTGTAGTTTAAACCTTGGCAGTAAAGTCTAGGAGATTAGAGGATACTGAAAGAAAGAACATAACAAAATTTTCTCACATTTCCTAAGTATTAAAGCATGGCATCCTGTGGACTATACATGTAACCTAATTTAATTTCCATTTGACTTGGTGATTGATGTTTTCATTATATACTAAACCAAGTAGTTATCATACACTACTACTGTGCACAGAGCAAGACTCACACTATGCCTGCCTGCCTGAAGTTTGGACTCTGGCAAAGAGATAGTTAGATTTAATGTATAACTAAGAGTGGAAAACCAATCTGATATACATAGGCCTTTCCTGGTGTTTAGCAATGCAGATTTCACTTTGGGGAAATAAATCCTACAATCCCAGACAATGGGGGACAGTTGGTTCTTTAAAAATCGTACAGGAATAATTACCATCAACAAAGAACCAAGAATTACATAAACTGTGTGCGACAAGTCCTCTTTCATTGATGAAGAAATCAAGCTTTAGAAAACCCAGTGTCCTTAAATCCTTAAATCAATGAGGCTATGGAGTCTGTTCTCCTGACTCCCAGCTATATGACCCAGTTCCACATACAACTTGAAATATCTTCTGGTATGTTATCCATCCCAACCAACTGCACAAACATGCAAAGGCTTCCAAATGCATAGTAAAAAGTATATTCACGAGAATAAAGAACAGAAAGCTTCAGAGCTGATCCCTAGGGCTTGCATCCCGTGTGCCACTTATTCCTGCTCAAACACCTGCATATCCTGTCATCCCCATTTACCAGCAATGGGTAGCTCACAGAAAAACAGCAGCAAGCTCTTCTGTCTGGATGATTGGAGCCTTTTGTGGGAGACAAATAGTGTTTCTTCAAGTGTGAGGAGTGAGCTAGGAGGGAGGGATTGTAAAAATTGGCAGGGCATATCTAAGTATCTCTAAACTTTGAATAAGGAGTGACCCTGTAGGGTATCTCTGCAAAAGGCACCAGCTCTTCTTGATTAACAAGACATAATTTTCCCAGGTTGGAACTAAGAGAGAAAAGGATTGTTGAGCAGTTTGATAAGACTGACATCTATATGAAACAAGAAACCAGGGTCTCTTGACAATCGATATTGGAGGCAGAGAAAGAGGTTAACGACCCCACCTACACCATCATATGTCAGTTCTGATGTCTGTAGTATGTTCTGTTTGGTCTTGTTTCCTGAACACAAAGCAATACCTTGAAATTCTGTATGGGAAACACAGGAACACGTGCTTGTATCTGCTGAATGGATGATAAGCAGGCAACAGTTTTGTTTCTAACCTATGAATGTGGGCAAGCTTACCCTACTTCCCCAGGTTTTGGCTTTCTTGTGCTAGTCACTTTTAAAATGTCTGCCAAAGGCAAACTTTAGAAGAGGAAACACTCAGCTGAGGGTTACAGAGGCTTGGCCATGGCTGGTTGGCTCCAATTCTCTGGGTCAGAGGCAAGGTGAGGAAATATACTTACTGATGAGAAAACTGTTCATGATATCATGAAACTTCAAACTTTCTGGACAGTTGGCTCAGAGGTTAAGATTGGTTAGTGTTCTTACAGAGGACCCCAGTTTAGTTTCAGGGACCTAGGTCATGTGGGTCATAATTGTTTGTTTGCTTGTTTGTTTTTCTCCAGTGGGGGGCTCAGTACTTGTATGACATCTATCAGACAGAGGACACCTGCTACTCTTTGAATGGAAGGTGCCAGCTGAAGGTGAGGAGCAACACATGCTACTGCTGTGACCTCTATGTCTGTGGAAGCACACAGCCCTCACCTGCCTAACTATGAATTTGTGGGTGTGCGTAGCTGGCAGGATGTGGTCCACCTGTACTAGTTGCTCTGGGTATCCACACTGCTGAATGTATTGGACCTGTGCCTGGGCATTATCACAGCTGCAGTCCTAGGGGTCTTCATGGACATGGTTCCTCTGTCTCAACTAGCCTATGGCCCATCTCCACCACCTCAGATCCTCTATAACCCTGAACAGCAGATCTTACCCTATACCGGCTTGTACCCGCTATCTATGAGTGTGCCAACCTGTTCCTCTTACCTTTTGCCACTACAGCCCTCCAGTGCCCTGCCGGCCTTGGCTTCTGCTGACCTTTCTCTGCCTGAGGACACAGAGTCTTCCAGTGCCACTGCTGCCATAGGCATTCCCATGCTCCTTCACCCTGCACACCAGCATACTTCCTCACAGGGGAGAAGCCTCCGCTCCTACTCACCCTGACACAGAGGAGGTAGTAGACTAAAAAGTAACGTGGTTTGGGGTTTTCAGAAATATAACAAAAATAATAAAGACACATGTAGAAAAAAAAAGTCCAGAGAATCCAACACCCTCATCTGGACTATGAGGGTAACTGCACACTCATGCAAATGTGTGCACATGCGCATGTGTGCATACACACATAATTAAAACTAAAAATAAATCTTTAGATTGAAGATATGGGTTGGTGGTTAGGAGCACTGATTGCTCTTAGGTTCACTTGGTAGTATTGACATGGAGGTTCACAACCATCAATAACTCCAGTGCTTGGGGGCGAGGGGGTCACATGCCCCGTCTGCCTCCATGGGTACCAGGTATGTACAACATGCACAAACAAACACACAAACAAAACACTCATACAATTAAAATTAAACAATATAAAGTAATATAAATTTTAAAAATAGTTATAAAACAAAATAAGTGTAACAGTGTGATACACACACACACACACACACATACACACATATACACACACACACACTCCGAGTTAATCATGGTTTTTATTCCCTATTATTGTCCTAACCAACCCATCCTTTTATAGGCCCTAGCTCTATAAAGAACTCTGTGAATGTATCATTATTGCATTAGTAGAGTACCAAAGACCTAAGGAAGAACGGGACTAAGCTCTTGAAATAGTATATTGTGTCAGTACTCCATCATGTATCTTCAGCTGTGCGGAGTATGGAGGTCAGGCACATTGAGTCTGATGTGGTCAGGGGTGCTTAGAAAAAACTGCATAGGGGAGGAAGCATTTCTAAGTGAATAAGCAGGATATGTGGCTACAGAGATAAAACAAAGAGTGTACTTGTAAAATAAAAATCACTGTGCAAAAACTATTGGTGAAAAATAAATAATTCTTTTAAAATTTGTATTCACAGAGCCAAAACCCTGGGGAACAAATCTGGAGCAGAAAAGTGGATATTGGGCAGGACTCAAAAAAGACCCATTGCTTGTTCTTGTTAGTTCAGTAATCATTGTTTGATCTCCTCTCTGTTTCTCCTGTTAGTTTATTACTCCCTGGCTGGCTTCTAAATTCTGTTTCTGAAAGAAGATAATTGAGTTGGCAGCCAAATGTGCCTGTAGAACCAGAGACTCTGCTGTCCAAATACAAATCATCTTCCTGTGCTTTAGGGTAAGGTAAAGAGTAAGGACAAAGGCAGGTCTGTTTTGGTTACATGGTGGCCCTACATGCCATGTGGTACAGTCTCAATAGACATATCCTGAAAGAAAGAATGGATAGATGGTTGATAAGAAGCCAGTTATGTATGTGTGTATCTGTTGGCCCATGTGTATTAGCAATTGTCTTTTGGCCCCATTTACTATAAATCCCTGACCACTAAAATAATACCATAAATCTCTGTCACCACAGATTCCAAAACAAGAGTAAGTACTTGTTTGAGTTGATTGCTCCCTAGTCCCCATCTTGGTTTATGTTATTTGTTCATTAGACATGCTTTACACTCAACTGAACACATCTAATTCTCAATTGACATCAAATATACAACATGATATGAAACCAAAACATATTCATAACCATATTCAATGCATATGCTAAGGACAAGCAGATTCACTTTGATGGCTACTTCTTAAATGGTATTTTAAATGATGAAAGGTATCTAAAAGCTGAATCAGAATGCTATGATCATTTTTCACAGTCATCCTCATGTTTTTTTTTTTAATGCATACACTGACAATACATTAGAAATCATATATAAATTGTGTGTTTGTGCCAACTGGTGTATACTTCTTGGCAGTAACAACATTAACAATAGTTTTTTGAAAAGCAACAACAGTAGGTTTAAGGTGGCATCCTAAATTTTTCCCTTCCTGGTGAAGGAAGATTGTTAATTTTGTTACAATGATTTAGGTGAAATATTAAGCCACTTTCAAAGAGGAAAGTCTCCACATCTTTTGTATGCATGTTAATGGCTAATACTAGCCCCTTCATTATATATGGAAGCATCAAGTATAATAATCTGATTACTATCTTTGTGATTATAGCAAATATTTACTGGATGATTTCTCCACATGGGACTGACTTTTCAGTTCCCATTAAGGAAAAATATTTACTTCTCAAATTTAATCACCAGAACAAACATTGAGCTAAAGATTACATTTATTATCATTTTGCTCAGGAAAATAGTTGTTCTAGTAGAGACCAAATTACAAACCCAACCCTACACAGGGACTGGGTCTTAATCCTGCTGTCATAGGTTGAAAATATATGTACCATTTGCTAAACCATTCTTTATTCATTTTATTTAACTATACAAAGATAAGATGTAAGAAAGTCATCAATTTTAATAAATATAATGGAATGATGTTCAAGAAATACTTCAGGCCTGGTGCACATTCCACCCAGGTTTAATACTTCTGTCATGGTTAGCAATAACTACCAAGACTAGAAACCCCAAAAAGTAGAGGTAACCTTGAAATGAAAATACACCGATTGGCTCTATTCACAGTATTATCTGTCAAATATATCCTTCAAAACATGTAACATAGAAGTTTGGTCTGGTTCTTCTTCCCAGCCCCATGATCCCAGAAATAAGACTCAAACTCAAAATATATTTACAAATAACTTGGCCATACATAGCTAGGCTTTTCTCTGACTAGATAATAACTTAATATAACCCATTTATTCTGATCTACATTCTGCCACATGGCTGGTTACCAGTGCCCAGGCACCATATGTCTGACTTGTCACACCTTCCTTGCTGAATCTCCTACATCCTGCTCTACCCCAGAATCCTTTCTGCCTCTTGGATGTACCACCCTCTATTTTACCATTTCCTATAGGCCATCATTTTTCTTTTTTTAGTTTACAGGTGATACATCCATACAATATACGAGATGGTCTCTCTAAAATGTAAGCTGTTGAACACCTGATCTATGCGAGTACTAGCAGGTAGGACATTTGGAAGATGATTACATCATGAGGTCTCTGCCTTCTACAAGAAGTTTCACATGGAGTATGCTCTTTACTTTCTCTAGGCTTTCTATCATGGAAGGACACAATGTACAAGCTACCATCTTGGAAGCAGAGATCAAGTCCACTAGAGACAGATTGCTGGCACCTTGCCCTTGGACTTCTCAGCCTCCAAAGCTTTAAGAAATTAATTTCTGACATTTGTAATCTACTTACTCTGTAATAGATTGGTATAGCAGTAGGAACAGACTAAGATAGCCAGCTATATTTGTTCACTGCTAAATAAATAATGAAAATAGATTTTCATTAATGAAAATCAATGATATAAGTATTTTTCTTTATCTGAATTTTGAATGTTGATTAATCTGATAAATAGAACATTTAGCAGGATGCTGACCCATCTTTTCTTCAATCTTTTCTTTCTCTGATTCTTCTTTAATGTTTAAACCTATATTCAGCATATTATGTGTGATATTATAGAAAGAATATATAGAATTTTAAAATGCAGGAACTCCACCAAAGAAAAAGAAACTGGACTAATGATTATTACTGTTTTGATGCTCAAATTTCATATTATACGAAAAGTAGAATCAGTGTCATGCTCCTTAAGAGTTGTGAAACAGGAGATGGGTCTGTTAGACATAGTCCATTTCATTGGACTATGTGTGGCCACATCCTCAGGGGACCTTTCCTGCTGTACAGAGTTCATCTATAAAGCCTTCTCTTCGTTTCAAGCTTGTAAAACTGAAATAACTTCAAGAGTCTCTATTTCTATAAGTTTGATGTCCAACTTGGATTTAAATACCTAAAATAGATGAGGTACCAAAAATAGAGCTTAAAACATCAACTTGGGATGAAAAGGGATTATTTTTAGGGAGAGTTTCCAAAAGGCGTTTTTTGGTTTTCCTAAAAATGTATTGCTTTTCATGAGATGGTTCAAAATCCAAAAAGATAGCATCTGTCGAGAAAAGATGAAGAATTAAATCCCGCTTCTTCACAGCAGGTGAAATAAATCACTTTCAGATTATGGATTAACTAGACACTCTTCATTGGCTAAGCCCTGTCTGGTACTTGATTTTGTAAATAAAATTATTGAAACAGAGCCAGAGCATTGACTTTTTTGTATTTTGCTGCTTGAGTCTACAGTGGCTGAGCTGTGTAGTGGCAAAGACCAAATAGCCACCAGTCTCTCAAATATCTGGTTTTAAAAGAACTCAAAGTTTGCCATTTCCTATTTTGAACCATCAGGCAGGTTCTCCCCAGTAGGCCCCGCCCTGCCACATATGAGCCTCTTCTGAAATAGCTCTCCCTTGCTGCCATCAGGAAGTTGGAGAGTCAACCTGACATACTTCACATAGTTTGTACTAAGGATAAAACCCACAAATAGTTTAGACCCATAGGTTTCTTTAATCTACAAATAGAGATCACTATTTATAAAACTGAAGTGCACGAAGTTCGTGGGAATCTGTAATCTCATCTCTTAGGTCTCAAAGGCAGACAACCTGTGGTTTTGAAGCCAATGTGGAATACAAAGGGGGTTCCACTCTCAAGATGTTCATGAATCAGTTTAGAGTCTGGCTCTGCTCCCTGTTGAGGAAGCTCACTTGCAGCATCTCATGCTCTATAGACTCACATCTCAAGTATCTCTGAGACTTCTCACTATGAGGTCTCACACAATCCTTTTCCCTTAGAGCAATTTCTCAGACCACATTCATACCCTCATACCCTCAACTACTTAATACATCTTTGTTCCCAATTTTCTCCGAAATCTATAATGATTACCGCCACACCCAGTTTCTTCATCTCAGTATTTTACATTTGGGCCAGAAAACAGTTCTTTAAAAAATATTTATTGGCTATATTTATTGTCAATCTATATATCAAGTCTTTCTTTCTGTTTACCAGGCTCAGTGATGAGATTCCTGCATTTCCTAAGAGCCTAGCCATGGGCTCTATACTTACCAGGAATTCAGTTACTGACTGTCCTTCAATAAACATTTCAGTCAAAAGAAAGGGCATGGACACTGTTAGACTAGCACAGACCATTCTACCACTAGACTGTGCATCTTTCTGTGGCCCTGGCGGTCACTTCTGCTCTACTGCCACAACCTGTTAGCTTTGTCTTTAGGAATGAGCACTTTGCAGACATTGGGATTAGTCTAAAGCTTTTAGTGGTAAAACATACTTACTTTTTTTTACAACAAAGTTTTGCCAAATCTGACCACCTCAAGGGACAATGTGAGAACTGAGGCTTGGATAAACAGGGATGAAAACAATATAGAATGATCTTTCTTGTGGAACCAGGGCACAGTAAGGCTATCAGATACCCAGTGAAGGAAGAGTTCTGTAAAGACACTACAGAGCATGGTCCCTCTTGCAGACAAAGTATGTCATGACACCTAAGGTGTCAAAGTGATGCCCTTATAAAGATATAACACATGGTCCCTCAGAGTGGCAGAGGTTGTCACTACTCAGTGAGATTTGGGGGTGTTTTACTTTCCCTGGGAAGAAAGACTCTTTCCCTATTCTTGTAATTAGGCATGGCCGTATGGCTATCTCCAACAATGGAGTACTGTGAGTGGACATTGAACATATTCCTTCCAAACAGAGACTTGTCCATGTGAAAGCATGCAACCATGACATCTCCTGTGGATGAATGATAAGTAGCTGAGTACCATGCTGTTTCCATAGCCATCAAATGGAAGCAGCGAGGCTTCATAAGTCCCAGGTAGAAGTCCTCTCATGCTGCCAAGGGTCTTTGCATCAACAAGAAACAAACCTTTCACATAGTAAGGAGATGAGGGGGAAAAACATGCACAGCATATTCAAAGCTATCAAAGCTTTCCAGAATTTATTTTACTCCCTATCAATTTATTCTTATAAATCACACAGAAATGGAAATGCTTTGGCAATCACTATGCTACCTAAAATAGATCTTACAGGAACCTAAGTGGCAGGAATTTAATGTCTTAGTCACAGAAATTCCTTTAATGAGAAAATATTGTTCAAGCTATAGAAAATGGGGATAATTCAAAGAACCCATATGATAGAAGAATAGGTACTAGAAAAAAATTAATTGGAGAGGAAATCTAAAAAGCAGCTTTTGCTAGTCCATGCTGCTAGGTTATTGAGTGGAAGCTGAGATCATTACTATAATCACAAGTATATCAGAGTCTCCTGAAAATTCCTGACTGTTAGACCATTAAAGATGTCTTAAACCCAAAAATGTTATGGTCCGTGTTGAGTAAAGTTACTGGTCTCCATAGCTCTATGCTATTTTCCACATCCTGACAGTGCTAATTGTAGAGCCTTGTACACAGAAAATACACAACTAATTGATTTGCAAAATATGCACTTAGATATGTGATAAATATAAGCTTCATGGTCTTTAACAAAGCAGACAAGGTTCTTGAAGCTATTACTCTCATTCTAGTTAGCTACAATTATTAGGTAGTTGCATAAGAACATTAAACATAGTTCTTAGCCATATGAAGATCCAATTTTAACTCAGGAGATAAAACATACAGTGTCTAAATAACCATTTATAAGATCTGTATTCAAAGGTCTCCATCCTTAATAACTGCTCTTTACTGAGTTCCTTCTGGGTACAAAGCATATTGTGGAATGTTTACACACATTTACTAGTTTAATCCTCTCAAGACAGGGATGTCATCACTCCTATTTTAGAGGTGAAGAAATGGGAGTTTAGAGAAATTAAGCAACTCCCTGAAGACTGACAGTGTGAATCTCCAAGTCATAATTCAAATTCTATTTGTGCTTGCTCTTTGTAATTCTGGGTGTGTTCTTCCTACTGAGATACACTTAGGCTGGAAAAAATGAGCTCTTTAGCAATGGAATAAAGAAATGACAACCAGGGTGGAAAAGTACTATTGTTATAAAGCTTCAGTCTGTGAAACTCATAGTCATCTGACAGCCAAAGATCATTTCCCAGAGTTCCAGAATGAGGTTTATGTATAGCACGGACAGAAAAGCAGTTACTTTCAGAGTCTACTCCCTTTGCAGGCATTCTCCCTGCTTCCCTCTCCCATGCAGGGAAGGGGGAACAGAACACAAGAGACAATACAAAAGAAAAGGCAAAATTCATTAAATATTACTAGTATTTTTGAAGATTTATTTTATTTTTGATTTTATGTGTGTATATGTGTTTCTTAATGTGGATATGTGCATGTGAGCGTAGGTACCCATGGAATCCAGAAGAGGGATTCAGATCCTTCAGAAGCCGGAGTTAAAGATAGCAGTAAGTAGTCTGACAAGGATGCTGCTGGGAACTGAACTTCAGCTCTCTGTAAAAGCAGTGCATGCCATTAACCTACTGAGCCATCTCTCTAGCTCCTAAATATTATTCTTTAAATAATTAAAAATATTTAGTGGAAGGTAAGTCTGTCTTATAAGTTATCTTCAATAGAAATAAATACAAGTACTACCCAGAAAAAAGTTCCCTATGTGCCATCAATAAAACAAATTTCTTTCCCTTATTGGGGAAGTATAGTAAATCTGTCAGTCTGTTTTATTTTATAAAATTATAAAATTTTATGAAATATAAATTATAAAATTTATAATTATACTGAAATTATAAAATGTGTTATGTTTGCATTCTATGATAATGTTCCAAATATTAAACAATAAAATAAATGTTGAGCTATTAGTTTTAAAGAACAAAAATGTGTGCTATCCGATTTGGACATTTAGAATAATTCTACTGTATGTTACATGAATGTGAAAAGGATAACAATGAGAAATGAAGTTAGAGTTTTATGTTTCTACTTTTGTGTATTTGAGATTATTTAGAGACTTTTAAAAGTCCCCAAGTTACTTATAGAAACTGCTGAAACAAGCATACTAGATATAAGCCTACATACAATCAACATTATTCTATCATAAAAATTAGTAATTACTTAGTAATAAAATGGAATATAGTGCTGATACATGCTATTTTATAACTAGACCTGGACATCTTGCTAAGTGAAAGAAGCCAGGCACAATGGCAGCATTCTGTCTGATTCCATTTTTATGAATATATGTCATATAAGCAAATGGACGATCCATAGAGATAGGAAGATTTATCGTAAAAAAGGCCTGGTTGGAATGAATAGGGATAATTGTGATTGGCAGGATATGGGTACTAGGTTTCTTTTGTAGATGATGGAAATATTCTGCAAGTGACTGAGATGATGACTCTACATCTCTGGATAGAATACAAACCAATGAATTGTACATTTAAATGTATGGACCATGACTTATATCTCAATAAAGCTATTACATTAAAGAGTAATTACCTACAGAATGCAACAGCAGCTTCTCCTTGAGCACAAAATCTTCTAACTGAAGACTTCCTTCCTCTAGCTTTCAAGAATAAGAATCTCATCCACAGGAGAATCTGCACCTGGTTCCCACTATCCTGGTTACTTCCTCTTTCTCTCCAGCCTCACCATTGTCTCTGCCATCACATACTGCCCAGGTCTTGGCTAAGTTATGTCTCTGCACACCAGACTGTAGCTCTCACATGGCCAAGGCAGCCTTGCCAGATTCTCTCTAGGAATCTGCAGAGGACTCCCATGGCTCTTGGACATCAATGTGTTTATTTAACCATCGGTTTTTAACATGTATCTGCTCTTTCTTATTAGTTTCCCCAGCTGTTAGCACACACAACACAAAGCTTTGCATTCATCCACAGTAAATACATCAGAACTTTTACCAAACTAAAAATTGTTTAGCAAAATAATTTGTTTTAATCAAGAACAGCCTCCATAACTTCCCACTCTCTGCTTCTATACAACAAATTTAGTCAGAATTTCCTTTTAAAAGATTTGCCTTGTACGCTATTCAGAAGGTCATTTATAGAAGCATGAGAATTAGTGATAGACAGACCAGCCCCTTCCTGCCAAGTGGTTTCCTTCCAAAGTCGAAAAAAAACTTTTCTTTACATGTACAATGTTAGCTTTACTTTCTCTGCAGGTTTCCCCTGAGTCTTGTTCCAAACATGAGTTTTCATCAGATATTAACAGTGGGCCAGCTATGAGCATGTAGGAAAAGAAGAGATCAGAGGTTGGAAAAGAATTTAATGGCAAGTTATCGAACTGAGTTCAAACAATGCATCCTTTCTTTGCAGCTACTTGATTCCTTTAAGCCTCTACTTCTTTATCTTGGCAAACAAAACCAGAACCTGTGGCTCTATAGAGAGGCAATGAAGGCTCAATGATAAAACACCTGCAAGGCCTTGAGCCTAAAGTCTCATAAATACAAGTGAGCAATGGGGACAGTCATCATAAAGGGGTCTTTCTTGAAGAGTTAGATTGTGGTAAGGGGAGGTAATACAAAGCCATCACTCGAATCACTACAACTCAGGGCACAAGAAGCTCATTGCTAGGATGAGGCCTGCTGCTGCTGACCTTGTGAAAGTCCTCCAGCATGTCCATTTTAGAGTCATAAACAATACTGTTTGCAGAATATTTTAAGACAAGCAATTATCATCAGCTAAAAATTCACCGGGACTAGCTCAATCCATCAGAGGGTGGGCTGTATCCATAAAATGTGACAGAAATGTCGTGTTCAAAACAAGAGCAGAATGAGAACAAAGAGTCAGAATGACCCTATTCTCCCACTCAACTTTCTTGAACGCCTTTGGACTTTTATGTTTAATTGAAAAGAATGAAACAATGGATTTTATGTCTTCCTCACAACCACTCTATACAGATATTTATACACAGAAGTAAAAAGACAGGTATGTTCTCAGTCATATTAAATCCTTCAGGTATCTTACAAATAGGACAATTTTAAAAAGGTGGGAAAGTGGTGTGTAACATGTATTCTCATATTTTTGAACATATAAAAACACGCACATGTGAAAGTAACTTTCATGGCATATTTGGACAACTAGAGATGGAAAATGTTAAAGTGAAGTTCTTGGCAGAGGAAGCAACGCTTTGAGGTACAAAGGCAGGGAGTCCATGGAAGAATGTCAAAGGGTC
Source organism: Rhynchomys soricoides (assembly GCA_019843965.1). Taxonomy (NCBI): domain Eukaryota; kingdom Metazoa; phylum Chordata; class Mammalia; order Rodentia; family Muridae; genus Rhynchomys; species Rhynchomys soricoides. The sequence continues at coordinate 2,980,104 of JADRCH010000166.1, read as the reverse complement.
TGCAGTTACCAGCAGCAGAGAGCGTGAGAAGGTGCTGAAGACAGAAATGTAAGGCACACACTGAGGGTAGAGTGCAAGATTTTAAAAGCCAAATTTGACATTTAACAGAGCCTACAGAGTCGAGGGAGATCAAAAGAAAGGATGGAATTACTACCAGCACATGCTGTAGATGGTTGAATGGAGGGATGTGTCAAAGGGTTGGAGGGAGCAGGCAGCAGTGTGGCAAATAGGAGGGTGCCAGCAAGCCCAGCAGCTCTCTGCATTTCACAGCTGCCCAATGGATGTGGCATTATGTCCTTCCTAACAAAAGGAAGTTCTTTCTTTTTAAGAACTCAGTCACATGAACAGAGTGGGAGATGACAGACATTTTACCCACTCCCAAATGTGGCTGGTCACCATTCAATAATTAAATACCAGGAAGATATTGATGACAACGAAATGTTATTTGGCCTATTAAGTGAAAGAAAGCTAGACCACTAACAGTTTCCAAGTAACTAATTTAAAAGGAAAGGATTTCTTCACCTTCTAGAGGTGCATCCACAGGTTAATACTGAGACATGAAGAGAAAGCTCAAACCAACGTGTGGTTTCTATCAACATTGTGGGTCTGGGTCTCAGCTTGTAAAATAACCTGTGAAGACTCAACAGTTCTGAGCTGTAATTTTGATAACATAGTTTTTGAAATCACAAAATAAATACACACTTAGTGTAGGTCCCATGGTCTACTTTTGTGACTTTTTGTTGCATATTGCTTAATTTGGGCTTCTTTCTTTCTTCCTTTCTTTCCTCTCTTTCTTTCTTATTTATTTATTTTTTTGTCTTCCTGGTATTTTGCCTGTATATAATGGTTTCTGATTTTATGTTTTTATTGTTATATTGCTGTTGTTTGCTGGTTTATTTGCTTATGTGGGTTTTTCTCTTTGTGTTTCTTTTGGTCTGTTTTTGTTTTCCCGATTCCTAAAGAGAGAAAGAAAGGGTGTGAAGTTGATTGGGTGAGGAAGGTGGGGAGGATCAGGGAGGAGTTGGAGAAATGGAATTCATGATCAGAATATATTGTATGAAAAAAGTTTTTTTTTCAAAAACATAGGTTAAAAAAAAAAGTCTCAAGTCAAGTTTCTCCCTCTCTTTCAATGTGAAATGCAAAGGTATTAGAGAGACACTGTTTTCTCTTAAAGATCAGTTTATCCTACTAGAAGCCAGCAGCAATTTTTATTAAATGTATTAAATGAGAAATACAGAGACAGATGATGGTTGAACATGTAGTAATTTGCCTTTATAGTGATAAATTTAATGTCTCTCTGAGGATAATATGCATTTCCCTGCCTGAGAGATTGTTTTCCCATAAAAAAAAAAAAAGACAATGAAGCTTTTAAATTACAGGTAAATGAAATGACATGGCTAAAAGTCAATAGGACTTGACTTGAATATATATGTAGCCTTCTCTGCTGATTTAAGTTTCTTGTTTATTAGTTACCACCTGAGAGATTGCCATTGGTGCTGTGATGAGATACAGAGAGAGTGTTGGAATGCTGGAGTAAGAGGTTGATAACAGGAGAGGAAGGGGGTCATAAATGAGAAATGACACCTATCCCAGCTGCTCTAGATAAAAACCTATCATCTTGTGGCCACCTTCTATAGCCAGGCAGGACCCCCAGTGGAAGAATAAGAACACCAACCACCCACAAAACCTTTGACCCAATATATGTCCTGCCTTCAGGATACGCAGGGACAAAGATAGAACAGAGACTGAGGGAATAGCCAACCAATGACCGGCCCAACCTGAGACCCATCCCATGAGCAAAAGCTATCCCCTGACACTGTTAATGATATTCTGTTATGCTTACAGACAGAAACCTAGCATAACTGTCCCCTGAGAGGCTCCACCCAGCAGCCGATAGAAATAGATGCAGAGACCAACAGCCAAACATTAGATGGAGCTCAGGGAGTCTTGTGGAAGAGTTGACAGGATTGAGGGACCCAAATGGCAAAAGGACTCAACAAGAAGTCCAATAGAATCTGGACCCTTGGAGGCTCCCAGAGATTGAACCACCGACCAAGTGGCAGGCATGGACTGGACCTAGACCCCTGAATATATATAAAAGATAAGCAGCTTGGTCTTCATGCCTGTTCCCCAACAACTGGAATTGGGGATGTCCCAGAATCTGTTGCCTGCCTGTGGATCCTGTTTTTAGAACTGGGCTACATTGTTTGGCTTCAGTGGGAGATGATGTGCTTAGTCCTGCAGTGACTTGATGTGCCAGGGTAGGGTGATATCCAAGGGGGCCTTCCCCTTCTCAGAGGAGGAATGGGGAAAGACTTGTAAAGAAGAGAATGGGAGGAGGGGAGATTCAATTTGGATGTAAAGTAAATATATAAAATAATTAATGAAATAAAAAGGAACTAAAGGCTAGAGTTTAAGATGGGGGAAAAAAGAGTATATCACAATGGTTTTCTTAGCCAGGTATAGTGGCATATGCCTTTACCCCCCAGAACTCAGGAGTCAGAGACAGGTAAATTGCTGTGAGTTCAAGGCCAACCTGGTCTATAGATGAGTTCCAGGACAGCCAGGGATATATAGTAAACAGGATCTCTAAACAACAATGACATAAATGCTAATTGCTAGTCATACTATGGGATGATTGAGTGAATCTTACATTTCAGTTTAGCAGACAGTAGCTGTGGATGTTGGTGTCTATAGTGATGAAAGACTCTCAGGACACCCACTTTATAAATGGCAGGAGAATTTTCTACCATCGCATTTAGAATCTATCTAAATGTTGCTGTGAATGTCAAGAACTGTGCATTAGTTATCCTGCTTTCAGCAATATAACAAAAGCCATTATAAGGTTGCTAATGTAATAAATCACAAAAATACATGGAAGTCATGAATAAGAATTAACAATATAATTAATGTAATGTAGATGCTTCCCAATAATTATAGGGAATTTGATTAATTTTTTAAAAGATAGTTTCTTACATAATACAGCTGTCTTCAAATTTGTGTATAGCTGGAGATAATTTTAATCTGATTTAAAATTATTTGTTTATTTAATATGTATTAATTTGGCCCACGTTTCTGTCTGTGTGCCATGAGCATGCAGTGCTTAATGGAAGTCAAAAGAATAATAACATTAGGTACTTGAGAGTTTTCTCATATTCTCATTCTTTGAAAGAAATTTTCATCAAACATGAACAGCAAAAGAAACAAAACGTATCGTTTGAAAAACACTGAAACCTTCAGTTACATGGGAAGGTAGAAGGGATGTATGAAGCCATTAAAATAAAGCTTACTGTGTATGGCACCATATGAAAAATGTTGACAATATACAGTCAACTAAGCTACATACCTGATTCTCTTCTCTCTCTCTCATTCTCTTTCTGTCTCTCATATACACACGCGTGCGCGCACACACACACACACACACACACACACCACACAAAATCATCTTAATGAACTCTAACTCTACAGAAAGAGATAGATACACATTTACACATTTGCCCTGAATGGCCCATTAGAACAATAACTGAGATGCCATTTTCAATTCACTGGATGGATGGCAGGATTATGACTCAATTACTTCTCTGTACAATTTTAGTTCTTTCAAATTAGGCACGCTAAAATATCAATTAGAATAAAACATTAGGAAAAAATATGACTGATTTTTAAGTACAGCTTTTAAAATGGCATGTATGGAGCTGGAGAGATGACTCTCTGGTGAAAAGCACTTGCTGCTCCTGAGGAAGAGCTGGCTTTGTTTCCCAGCACCCATATCAGGTGGCTTAAACACATCTATAACTCTGGTTCCAGAGCATCTGATGCCCTCTACTGGCTGCTCTGGGCACTACATTTATCTAGTACCCATACAGATACAGGCACATAGGTATAAACATAAATAAAACAACAATAATACTACTGTGCAGTGATACACAAGCATACAGGATAGGATATAAAGACAAATATGCAACAAGTATTGTTTTTGTAGAGTTAAAAGTTTTTTTCATCTTTCCATTTTGCTGTATTTCTTAACTTACTAAAAATGGACTGTCTACTAAGGTAGATTGTAATAGGAACAAATACAAAGTGGAGAGAAGCATGTGAGTGAAAGTATTGAACATACTTTCATAACCTACAGTAGTGCATAACCTACAAAGTACAGTGATATCTTTCTCCCTCACACTCTCAGTGTAGGAAACAATAAACACTCAAAGATTCATAAAACCAGAGACATCAGCACTTCTCACACACTCACACACTGAAACCAGGCAGGTGACTGTAATCCATGACCATGGGGAATAATTCTGCTCTAGATGCAAAAGGGAGAGAGGATGCAATGTTGTTCTAACCTCCAATAAGTCACTAGATTTTAACTTGGCTGATGTGGGACCGGAGTGATGCATCAGCAGATAAACGCAGTCTTACCTGGGAGTTTCGGGAAAATGTTAACCTATCAATCCTGATTCACACCCTCTGATTTATTTAGTTATTTTAATAAGATTGTCAGGGCCTGAGGTTTTAGTAACAACAGCAGAGGCCCCCAATCTCAGCTTCTGCATCCAGATATCATCTCAGGAAGAGAAATGGGAAAGAGAGCTGTTGAAATAGCTGAGAGTTTCAACCAGGAAAGACAAGGGCTCGTTGCAGAGATGTGAGGCCAAGTTAATACTTAAAGTCTTTGGATGCCTAGGATCCTTTGTGCTCTCTTAGAACTTGAGCCTTCTCAACCCAAGCACAACCAGGCACATCCCAGGAAGTGTAGGTTCCCAATAGGACAGAAAGGAGGGAGACAAGATCCCCTCTCTACCTCCTGTCCCATGACCAAGAGAGTAGGCACTGGAAGAAATTACAAATCCCACCTTCTGAATCCTGAAGGATACTTGCAAACAGACACTAACAGAGATCAAATGAGTTTTTCTTTCCCTCTAACAACACTGAAGGTGAGATTCTCCCTCCACTGTTTTTAAGTCACATGACCGGGGGATAAGTCACTTAAACTACCTAAGCATGGAATCCTAATCTCTAGTGAGTGACTAATAATAGCACTGAAACAGAAACCTCTCAAACAAAAGGTTTTCAGAGCTTACTTGGTAGCAAACCTGACCCAGCATGAACTTACATGGTGACACAGTATAATCTGAGCCTGCCTGATACTGTGAGGAGGCTTTTGTTTGATGACTTCTCTGATTCACATGCTGTGTTGGCATGGTAACTTGGTAGTTTTGCTGTTCAAGACCCTGATAGCTTGTGTATATTGCATTGCCTTTCCAAAGATTAGGAAAAGATAAGTGCATTTAGTAACATCTGGATTAAAGAATTATAGATAAAAGTTGGAGATTGTAAGTTTATATCATTCAATATTGTAGAAATATTACTTAATAGGGATTTAATATGTACATTATCTAGTTCAAGGTCTAGAATATATATCCAAAGACATTTATTTCTTTAACTGTCATTTTGCATTAAATATCTTTACAAGTTTTTAAGGGTTTATTTTTAATTATGTGTATGTGTGTGTGTGTCTATGTTGAGATATGTGTGTGTGGGTAGAATTAGTCATGGATGCCAAAAGAGGGCACTGGATTCCTTGGAATGAGAGTTCTGGGCAGTTGGGAGTTGTCTGATTTGGGAGCTGAGAACCCAACTCAGGGTTCTCTGCAAAAGCAATGTGTATTAACCCTAAAGCCATCTCTCCAGACACTTTATATATTTTTGTGTGCTGCTATAGTAAAATGGCATACAGATGTATATTTTTAATTATCTGGATTTTTAATGCCTTTTACTCAGATATTCAGTGGAACTATGACTATTTGGAAAAAAACATGAAAGTCTTATGATGTTATGTGTATGAACTATGCACATGTCAGCAGACAGAGTAGTGTACAGAATAAGCAATAGCATTTTCTGGAAAGAGTAGTAATGATGATCCTGGAAGAACATGAACATTGATATCAGGATGACCTGGAATCAAATCTTGTCTTTGCTTATGATCATCTGTGGCAACTCACTTATTACTTGCATATGCACATGAACTTCATTGAACTTGAACTTTCTTGTTAAGATTTATTTTATGTGCATGAGTGTTTTTGCTTGTCTGTGTATATGTGCACCTCATGCATACCTGCAGAAGACAGAAGATGACAAGAGTTATAGATGGCTGATTCCTGCACAAGAGCAATAAGTGTTTTCAACCACTGAGCCCACTCTCCATGCCCAAGCTTTCTAATCTATAAAACAGACACTAAAAGTATATCTCCATTCTAAGTTTGTTTGTGCCAAAGATCAACGAGATGATGTGTACAGAGTACTTAGCACAGTACTTGTCAAATTAGCATGAAGTAATCATGATAATTTAATAAATGACCCTGTTATCACATACTCAGGTTACAATTGTGTAGGTTCTGTAATGACCATGTTCTGCAATTTCCCGACTTAAAAACACCTGAAACATTATTTCCATCCCACATTTGATTATGCACCCCTTAACAATATATTTATGAAGTTAATTGATCATTAATTGGATTTCAACAGTCACAAACAGGATGAAAGTACTGCCTAACATGTTTTGACACCTTAACAGCTAGTGAACGTAATTCTCATACTAAACTGTAATTTTGTCAGTATTTAATTAGTCAAAAGCCACACAGTAACTACTGCATTGAACTTTTGCCTATAAAACCTTAATGTGAAGATTACGATAATGTTTCATAAACAGAGAATCCAATTGCAGCTTCATGTAGAATTTACCAAGACCAAACCTATGCCATGTACCTTCCATTCACTTTATCTAAGCTTGGTAAAAGTAAAGGAAACAATGACTCACATGTGATTTTACACTTTAGCACATTTTAATTAAATCTCTCAGAGTCTATAATAATATACATGGATCTAATTAACTGACTCATCAAGCTTGTAAGTGGACCACAGAGTAAAATATTTGAACTTAAGCAAAGCAAGGTCATTAAGGAGAAACATTTGGCAACATTTATTTAATTTTAGAAAGGAAACAGAAGAACTTCTTCAGTTTAAGCTTATTCTTAGATTTCCAGAAACAAACCATCTTCCTTAGAGATGCTGTCATTTCAAAGAAAGTAGGACATGATAGAATATCAGTCTATAGGTAGGATAGGGAATGGATATTCAGTGTTGTCAGAGTGAGCCATAATTCGGGCAGACTGAACCAGTTGAGGACAGCAGTTCAAGTCTGCCATGCAGTTCTTAAGAGTCATTATAAATGACAGAACCAAGTGCATGCATTGCTTGTGGTTTCTGGACCAACTATAAGCTGTGTGCTTCTTTACTCCAATATTTATTTGGTTTCTGATGTGTACTTAGTATTACATTAGCAGTTAATATCCAATGTGTCCCATAGAAAGGGCTCCGTGGTCTAAACCATGGGAGCATGATTCAAAGACCACAATTGCTAATACCCACTAAAACCCAAGAGAGGAGCACAAGGACTATACTCATAGTTTTAGGATGGATGATTGGAGCCATCTGGCCAATGCCCTCAATAGGCAGAAGTACACAGGAAGCCAAGAAAAACCCAGAGCAGCACCTGCAACTTTAAAGATTGACAAGTAGAGAGGCAAAAAGTGGATACGACCTTTGTCATGGTGTCCTTAGAGAAGACAGAGTGACTCAGACATGGTGGCATAGGACTGTAATGTCATTTAGGAAGCCAAGGCAAAAGGATCTAGAGTTTGAGGTTGAGGTGGGCTAATCGATCATGCCTCATCTCCAAACACCAATCAGAAATATGGCAGGGCATGGGTGAGAAGGAGAGAGGAACAGAAACAAGGAAGAACAAAATGAAGGCAGAGAGTATAAAACTGCTAATTTCAGTCAAGGGAGTTTAGGAAATTTCTGGGAACAACCAGATACTAAGAAAGTAGACTGCTACTGAAGGAGCAAGAGCCATCAAATATGTTGAGGATTATGGCAACTGAGGTTGAGAAGGTATGTTGGCATTTTTTAAAGCCATATAATTTAATGATAATAGGTCAGAGCAGTTTTGTGACACTATGCTACAGAGCATTGGAGACCTAATATTTAGCATAATATTGGAAAAAATAAAAGTCTTGGATTAACATATATTAGACATACAAAACTGGTTTGTGTCCTACTGGGAGGAAATCCATTATCTTGAGGGAGAGAAACTCTTGGTCCTGGATAAAGTTAATACATGACTTCACAAAACCTAAGCTTTCAATTAACATGGCAGAAAAAATATCACACAAAAGTACATTCCCTTAAAATGTATAAATAACCTACAGTGGGCCATGATGACATAATTTATTCCATTATTGTTCTCAGCTCATTTGCTTTATTTTTAGCACCTGGATATGCATGTGTTTGTGTGTGTGTGTGTGTGTGTGTGTGTGTGTGTGTGTGTGCCTGTGTCAGTCTGTGTGTATATGTGTGGTATATGCCCATGAATGTGTGCGTATGTGTATGTGTGTGGCATGTGCCCATGTATGCTCGTGTGTGTGTGTGTGTGTGTATGCTCACATGTCTGAGTGTGTATGTCTATATGTCTGTGTGGAACATGCACCTGTATGCTCACAGAGATGCCAGAGAAGAATAATTATGTCATATTGTATCACTTTGCCTTATGCTCTTGACATGGAGATTCTCACTGACCCTGGAGTTAGGCTGGCAGTGAGCAAGCTCCAGTGATTGTTCTGTCTTTACTTTCCATGGCAAGAATGTTGCAGGTCTACAAGAATATGCTTGGCTTTTAAATGAATTCTGGAAATTCACATTCAAGTCCTCATGCTTGTGCATCAAGTTCTCTTGTGACTGAGCCATCTCCTCATCTCCCATTCAAATTATTTTTGACAAGTCTCTTATGTGTCTACCCCTCTTGCACTCAGGATTTAATAGATGGCTAATCTGACTGCTCACTCTATAAGTTAATTCCTGTTCTGCCTATCTGCCCACTATTCACATATAAAGCTTGTAAGCTGGCCCAGTACCACCAGGGCTGTTCCTGGTCCTGATAATTACTGAGCTCTCTGAATTTTAGGATGAGCAGCATTTTCACAATTCTATTCTGCTAATCAGCCAGATTGGAGGCTTAATAAGATGCAGCACATTTCACAGAAAAACAAACAAACAACAGGACCCTGTGACAGAATCTGGAAAGAAATGTAGACTGTAATATGAAAACTTAGCCACTTTGTTTTCTTGGAAACCCTAGAAAGATGGAGTGAAATATGTTCCCTCATCTGCCAGGAGGGTGTAAAGATTAAATTTATCCACCTTCCTACAAAAGAGACAAATCCTTCCTTGCCAAAAAGTTGAACTCAGATTTAAGAACGAATTTGGATAGACAGTGAGTATAGGCATCACCTAAGAGTCGAGAACAAAAATTAGAAGTGGACACTGTATCCCCAAAGTGGAGTCCTGCCTGCTGTGTTGAACATTTTAGCAGAAGGTCTGGAGTGGGTTAATGTGTGGTAGGTAAGAAAGCAAGATGTGCAAGGGTTACTTGAAGGAAGATGCCTGGAAAGAAGCTACTGACTGACAACATATTACATCAATAAGGTATCCAGGTGTGCCAATGGATCAACATGCACCTGTGAAGTGTCAGCCTTGTGAAAGTGAGCCGTAAGGGGCTAAGGGTATTTTACTGGTAGAGCATGTACTCATGCATGGTACAATGCATGGTACTATAAGTTCAATTCCAAGCAGGAAAAGGTTAAAAACAAAAGGTATGAAACCTCAACTCTGTGGAGGATATGTAAAATTCCCCATGAACACATGAGTTTCTAAAAACTGGACTAAAAAAGTATACAGCTGTCAGCTGGGGCAACACTCAATAAGCCCTCAGGACAGTAAGTAGATTTCCATTTTAAAGCTAAGAATAAAACATAATCAGTTTACTTATCCCCCTACTTCCTAGCTAGGGAATGCAGAACAAATTGAAGGATAGCCATTTGAGAGTCTGTCCCTATATTATATCATATGTGGTGCCTGCCAGGAGAAGGATTCCTCCTGTCTGAGCAGACCCAAATTTCCCTGGCTCTCAGCTATGGCAAATGACTAGATGCATGGTAGCTCAGAAGAGTGGCAAACTTTCATTTCCTGGGAGGAAAAGAGGTTTAATTCCACCAGACAAGGTATTTGTGCTTGAGGAAATGCTGCAGTTGTGCACCCTGCTTGAAGAATAAAGTAAAGAAAAAACAAGCCTCTGGTCACTAATAAAGAAGATAAGAATTGAACAGGAATTGAAAGAATATGTTATCTTTTTCTTACTGTGGTACTGAATTAAAAACAATAAGGCCAAGAAAAAAAAAAAACATAATACAAACATTCTCATTGATCTTTTTTTTTTTTTTTTTGAGATTGAGGTGACATGTTATCACTCACTGGACAGATTTGGTTTTCCTCCATGATTAACAGGGCTCTTTCCCCTTAGCATCATCCCCACCAAATAAGGATAACAGCTGCATCTACCCATATTAATGATTTACTCTCTATCAGACTGTGCTAATGAAGGCCTCATTCTCTAGCTTGATCTTTTCATGACAGTCATTTAAACTTCAGACTCTTCTTACTTGGATTATGAAGATGAGGACAGTATTGTAATATCAGCTGTGCAATTTGCCAAGAAACAGAGAAATAGGAATTAAAATAGATGCCCATCTGTCCACAAGGTCCATGAGTTTTAGGAACAGTTGTGTCATCCTGTGTCCTTCCACACTATCTAATGATGCACACTTAACTGCACAGTGGAAAGACTCAGTGAACTAGAGAGTCTATCCATGCTTAAAACACCTTCTGAGTTTAACAACTGAAGTCTCCTTAACGTGAGTCTTGAGCTCCCTGATTTTCGTTCCCATGCAATTGATTTCCCTCGCAGAGATCTTAATTTTGTTAGAAGGCCCTCAGTGAGACAGACTTTGCAAAGGCTGTCCTAATGCAGGTTGGGGAACTGGATCAATTGAAAGCCCATTAGAATCAGTATGGAAAGGAAGTGTCTGAGCTCAGTAACCCAGTTAAGTGGAATGTAAAGGATCTTTTTCTGCTGCATCAGATATCTTCCAAGTCAGTTGTTTCCTGAGAAGTTAGTCCCAGTCATTTTCCCTGTTCACTTGAGAATTTCTCACTCTTCGAATTCATCTTAAAGCTTTATTTATTTATTTATTTATTTATTTAAGAATTATGACCCTACTGGCTCTTTTGCCTGTTCTAACTTTGATATTCTTTTCTGCTGGCATATGTGGTTAAATACCAAGTGTCCAAGCTATAGTTCCCCTAACTGCTGAAAGTCCCCCTCAAAACACATAGGAAAGGTAATTTTACATGTGCATTATGTTCATATGTGCACACATTGGTTTGAGCAGGTACACATGTACATTCATGTAGATAGTAGAGGAAGACTCCCATCACTGTCTGCCTGGTTTTGTTTCTGAGACAGGATTTGTTTATTGTTGGTCTGGAACTAACCAAGTAGGCTAGGCTGGCTGGCCAGTAAGCTCCAAATGTCTCCCTTCCTCTCAGGGCTCAGGGCTAGGATTATAAAAACATGACATCATGTTCTGCTCCTTTTTTTGCATTGGGTCTAAAGGCTAAACTCAGGTCCCCATGCTTGCAAAGCAAGCACTTAACCTACTGAGCCATCTTCTCAGCCTGATAATTCTTTTTATTCTTTCATCTGTATTTAGGTGTGAGTCACATCTGCCCTCTCAACCTTATGTTCTCCCAAAACCACAGACAGAGATAGATACAATCTTAGAACAGAAATTATTTTCACCTAGCCAGAGCCATGAATGCATATGAATATGTTATAAGTTACATTCATTCACCTCACAGACAGAACGCACCCATAATATATAAATAGTTTAAATTCTTTTAAAAGGTAGTGTAACAGGATAGTGCAAAAGATCATCATATTTCCTGTGTCAAAATATTGCTGTTGACTTCCTATTTTAGATGCAGAATAGTGAAAAGCTGCATGGGCTTTAGAGTGAGGCTCCTCTGACATGACAGTGGGTTCCCTCTAACAGGCTAGGAGCCCTGTGGAAAGTCACTGGCCTCTACCTGCAGGTTTGCTAGTCTGTGATAGAGACAGACAAACACTTGAATTAGCTAATGGGTTGTAGCAAGTATTCACTGAGGCCATATGTGAGAAGCACTTTGGAAGATACAAGGAACATTTAAGTTTTTCAGGTAGAGGGGTCAACTATCCATACAACAAGTCACAGCAGTGACATACATATATTAGTGGTGCTGTAATAGTAGCAGCAATGGATCTGTTATAGACAAAAAATAAATTACAAATGTTGGGCATATTTTAAGGACTAGTTAATTCCTAAGTATAAATATTATGCTTAGGGAGTACACATATTTGTATATTTTTAATATGCTTTGCTTTTAGCTATGAATATCAAATAGCATATTACCCTGAAGGGCTCACACAAATAATTAAGAATTTTTTTATGTATTTATTCCTTGAAGACACGAATTCTAGAGATCTGCTTATATTTTCCCCTTCTAAACCCACTTAAGCATGAAAAACATAGATGGACTTCTTAAAGGTCCTAATCAAACAAGCTATAAGATAAAGCAACTTGTTTTTCAATTTAAAACAGAATCTATGAGTCTTACCCTTGTTCCTAATACAGTATCTAATGGATCCCCAATGCTGTGATCTTCAACTTGAAGAACATCAAAACATCTATAATATACAAATCAAGGAAGGTTCATGTAAGGTCTTCTGGAGGATTGTTTGTTTTATAACAATACTTTTTAAAACATTTTCTGGAGGCCTTGATGATCACTATTATAAAAATAATTTCTCAATGAACAAACAAACAAAAACTTTGCCAAATTTTATCCTTAAATTTCAAACTAAAATTGAAATATTAAACAGGATCAATTTTAGTTCAAAACCCTCTCAACTTCCTAGGTTGCAAATGGGTTGACTGAAGTTAAGAAGTCATTTATCTTGTCAAACAACTTGTCAATATGTACAAATGTATCAACCACCAAAGAAGGCAACACTTATTTTTTATTTCCATGAGCTAAGGGACTACTTAATGCCTTTACCAACCCCATCCTATTTTGTTTAATCCCAAGAAAAATCATTTCAAAATAAACACCAAGGGAACTATTATTAAGGATGTTGAAAGCTGAGAAGCATGGATGAGAGAACGAACTATACTTTCACAAAGTGATCTGAAGAACTCTGAACTAGATCTTAGTTCACACTCCTAGGTTGTACGAACATAAGTTCCTTCCTTTGTTCATTGACCAGTTACTACTCTGACTTAGATCACATGCTAGGACTACTCTTGGATGCTGGGTTTACAATGAGGAACTATTTTGAAAAAGACTCTTCAAATGCTAGGGAACACAGAGAGTAAAGAATTAATGATATTATGTCACTTGCTGGATCTGGTGGCACACAATTGGAATACCAACACTCAGGAGGCTGAGGCAGGAGGATTTCTAGTTCAAGGGCTGCTAGAGCTACAAAGGTAGATCATTTCCCAGAAAAAAAAATCAAACAACATTCTATGAAACAAAATGTAATGGGCCCTTCTGTGGAGGAAAATAATACAGAACGATGAGAGTGGATAAAAGTGAAACTGGAGAGGTCGAAATGAATTTCACAAAGACATTTGGAACCTGAATGATGAGATAAGTAGAATTTGGACAAGTGAAAAGGCATTTGGAGTAGAGGTAACCTGCAGAGTAAGAAAGTAGGGAAGTCAGAAAAGTAATTTCTCAGGGAGAGTACTGTCCCCATTATTAATAGAATATTTAGTAGATACAGTTTGACAGAGATTCCCAATCATGGTAGAGAGTATGGAATCTCAAGTGCAGTAAGTAGACCAGTAAGATGACTTAGTGGCTAAAAGCACTTCTTGAAGACATGAGTTTGATCCTTGGGACATGACAGATGAAGAGAAGCAACTCCTATAAGTTGCCTTGAGATATCCAAATTTGTACTGTGGCCTGAACACCCACATCTATGCACTAAATAAATAGATAAATAAACAAATAAAACATAATAATGTTTTTTAAACACAGAAAAAGCAGAAAATAGAAACTGAATAGAAAGTTATGAAAGTATCCGATCTCTGTGAGAATTGGTTTTCTCTAAAAACCCAGTTATGTGAATATGTTTTTGTTTTACTCCCAGGTGTGGGATATGAGGCTGCTTCATAGAAGGTGACTGTGATTTGTCTAATGTACTAGGAGGGGCGTGATTTTTGCCCAGGTGCAGACAGTTTACATTTGGAATTCTAGGAACTTTTGAGAAGGGATAAATTACAGAGTCATTCTCTTGAGCTCTGTGGAGGCTGCTGTTCCTACTGTTGCTGCTGGTTCCTTTTGCTGTGATTTTTCAAGTGGTCATGAGCAAAGAGATGAGAAGAAATAGGAGATATTCTGAAGACAAAGATTGGACTTACCCAAGAAACATGAAACCCCAAATCAGCAGGAAGTAGTATAAAGAGGTCTATGCCCCCTTTCCTCTCTAACCTTCTTTTTCTCCTACCTAGTGTGTATGTGTGTGTGTGGGTGGTGGTGGTGGAATAAGGGTGAAGAAGGGTCGTAGATATAAGAATCCAATAATGTATCGCCAAATAGCAATCCTCCTCCTACTGGGAAATCTGTAGAAAATATCCTGCTCACTGTTCTTAGGGATATTTTATTATGTTTTAATCTGATATTTTATTAGTATTTTAAGAATTTATTTTCCTTCATGAGTATCTTATGTGATGTTTTCTGGCATCACACATATGCAGTACTATTGGAGCCAGAGGAAAACATCAGCTCCCTTGGAACTACAGTCACAGAAGGTCACAAGCACCCATTTAGGGGCAAATGAAACCTAATAACCATGATACACTTGTTTCATTTCATTTTACATTTTATATCCTCTGAGGAGGCTTAGATCCCAGAGTAGGATCTACCTGCTGTCATCATAGATCTCAACATGAGATAAGTCCATCTTTTCTTTTAATTCTGGCCTCCTCAGATGGGCATAATTTAGAGGCCCCAGCAAGTTGTATAGTATGCCCTTTGTAAGATACTAATCCCTAGTGGAATTTCTGGGTCAGGCATGAAGTTGTGGGCTCACCTGAGTCCTACATCTTACATTACACCTTAGATTTAATTATTGCCTTAATTCAAACAACTGAGTATTTACTGCTATATTGATCATGAATTTCTCATCTTAGCATATTTGACCCTAAAATGTAGTGACTGGTCAAAATGATATATTTCTATAAGAGGAAAACAATAATACTCAAATCAAACAAATTAGATTCTCAGTTATACTTCTTCCAAAATATAAGTATTTGGAAACTGGATTGCTAATTACCAAGGAACTTATTTAATTGGAAAATATTTAGTAGTTCAAAATTGAGAGGATAGAGTAGAAACACACCACTCTGTCCCAAAGCTGTTCTCTATAACATAAGAACAAAACACCATGATGTCATGTTGAATGAATCATTGGAATATAAACCACTTTCTTCCTAACTACAAATAAAATTCTAATGAGTCACTGACACAATTTTGAAGTTCAACCAGTTTCACACTAAACAAATTAGTCTCCATTTTCAAGCTAAAACACAGTGACAGAAACTTTCCCACCTACTCAACGCATTTTGTTTTGATGGTTATGCTTTAACTTTAAAAAATGATCTGTGTAAGCAGCAGTTTCAGAACTAAATACAAAATGTGGGGAGATATAATAGCCTTTTCTAGCTGGCATATGTAAAAATTCCCCAGAGCCCAGACACATGAGGATGTGAGGGTGTAGCATGAAACACCAGTATAGCTTTGGGATGCCATGATTTGCTGGGCAAAGCCCTTGGCTATTTCTGTCTTTAATGCATGCCATCTAAATGATAGCTGAGAGATGAGGTATGATGAGTCCATTTAAAACAACATTCTTCAGCTGGGCAGTGGTGGTGCATGCCTTTAATCCTAGCCCTAGGGAGGCAGAGGCAGGTGGATTTCTGAGTTCGAGGCCAGCCTGGTCTACAGAGTGAGTTCCAGGACAGCCAGGGCTATACAGAGAAACCCTGTCTCAAAAAACAAAACAAAACAAAACAAAAAACAAAACAAAACAAAAGAAAAACAAACAAAAAACCCAAACAACAACAATGAAAAAACCCAAACAAACAAATGTAAAAAACATTCTTCAAAAGTTTACCCAGGAATTATGAGTCACTAAATTCTGGTAAACCAGTAGGCCTCAAAATATAGTCCCTGAAGCAGAGGCAGTAGAAGTACTTCAAAATTATCAGAAAGACAAAGTATTAGCTGTATCCCCGATGTTTTGGGAAAGAAGTGCTAAATATATGAGAGACGGTAATATATTTTATTAAGTTTTCAAGAAAAGTTTGATTTCAAGTTTTAGGACAATCTTGCCTAGTTCAAAATCAGCCAAACCGTAGGGCTCTTCAAGATACATGTGGCCTTCAAAGAGAAAAGGTTAGACAATAAGATATAGAAAGAAAGGAGTGAAAAGAGAGTGACAGGCAGGATGTAGGGCCAGGTAAGAAACCAAGGAAGGCACACTGTAGGCTTCTATGTGTGCTGGCATCACCAGGAGCACTTGGTTTTAGTTTCATGTGGTAGGGTTCCATCTGTGATTCCTGTATTGGTTAGTTTTCTTGTTGTTATGATCAAATGCATAATGAGAAGCAATATAAGGACATTGAGGGTTGTTTTGCTCAGAGTTTGAAGGGAAAGGATCCATCAAGGTGGGGATGCTATGAGACTGGGAATGGTGCATGGCTGTGTCCATGGGAGAAGCTTGAGTCGGCTTGCTTATATATTGAGTGGGCCAGAAGTGAGGGACAAGCTAATACTGAGGCTTAGTTGTTTTTCTCCTTTATTCCTTTTACTGAATCTGGGTCTCTAGCTTGCAGAATGTTGAATGATACATGGAGCATCATTTCGTATCAGTTAGTCTTCTCTGGAAAAGCCTTCATAGACAAACCCATTGGTGAGCCTCAGTTTTACCCTAAGGTTTTTTTTTTTCCCTTAATCCAATCAAGTTGACAATTCACATGAACTGTTTCAGATTTATTTGTAAAAATTATCTTTTTGAGAGTTTTTTTTTAAAGTACCTAAACTACAGCCCTAGGCTGACAGTTTTCTTTGGAAGAGAAAAGGGGATGCTTCAGGCTTAAAAAGTCTCCTGCCCCAACTTCTTCTGACCTCACTCGTTCCTGCCAATCCATAAGAATGAAACATCTTGGGCCCTTCTAAAATATTCTGCCTGTTTGTATTCACAGGATATCTTGCTAACGTAAGTTCAATCCCTGTATTCCCACATGTGCCCCAGGTTTCATGCCTAGTGTCATGTCGTACCTCTGTTCACTCCTTGGCTCAAAGGGTAGCCTAATGTCAGATGTACTAAGAAATAGCTGTGGGAATATTGGAGCCAGGAAATGTTGACTGGAATTTTAACACATGAACATACAAGTATCAAAAAAGTGGGAATGTGTGTTGGAATTTGTGTGTATGAATTATTCCATTTTCTGCAGAGCTAATAAGTACTTTTTGAAGTAGGATTTGCAGCTGTAAATAAGACAAGATCATAGCTTGGACATAGTCTTAAAACAACAGCAGCAGGAGCACATGTACACTAATAACAACTTCCAGCATTTTGCCCATTGTATAGCCATCGTCTGCATGCCTTGTCTCTCAGCAATCCTGTTGGCTCATGAATAGTCATAAACACTGTGAATAGTATCTTAGTCAAATAAGTTTTCTATACCATTTCAGGCCTTACTGGGCTATCTAAAGTAGAAAGGTTAAATTCTCTGGTTTATTCCACACAGATATTTTCCTGCATGGAACTCTGAAGTTATTTAAGTAATTTGAGGCTGAGCAGACAGACCCACATACAAATGGAGATGTGGCATGACTGGATAACCACATAACTAGACCACAGGGAATGACAATGCCATCAATAACACCACCTCACATACTTTTCTGATCACAATGTAAACTAATAATAAGACCCAGCAAGAGAGAAATATGAACTAACACTAATCACCAATTTCCTGAGGAAATACCCGTGAAAAACTTTAAATAAGCTTTTATCTGAATTAAAAAATCGTTCTTTTCTGAGTCATCTCTTATAAAAATAAAAGGTCATTTTGCCATCACTTTTGGAAACATACTTGATACGTAACACTGCCTAGTGTGTTACAGCAGAGCACACAGCTGATGGGCCAATTTGAAACTGCTGAATTTGGCTAACTCCTGTTATTACATTTTTTCATAAATCTCAGTTTCTGAATGAAACTGCAGTCTTTATTGCTTTTTAGAATTACTATGCCATGTGGATCTTCATATTTATTAAAACCTTGTAGCATGTCCAATGCCCAAGGCAGTGCCTGTCATTGTAATAGATAAGTAAGTGTGTCCTATACAGACACAAACACATGTCTTTCCAATAGCATATCCTAAATATCTGTAGTCTTACATAATCCACACTGTGAAGAGGCAATGAGTAAGTTCACATCTGAAGTAAGACGCTGAGGAATGACTGGCCTGTAAAAGCCCCCTGCCCCATAAAACCTTTAACAATCATTAGCAACACGACAAGTTTCTGTTTTTACTTTCTTTGTTTCATGGATAGGTTTCAGTACACAGCTCAGGTTGGCTTTGAAAAACCTCCTGATTCAACCTCCCAGGTATTGCGATTATAGGTTTGTGCCATTGTACCTAGCTAGGTGTTGGTTTTTAAAAACTCTTACATTTGGCCAGATCCCATGTAAGGATGTGGAGTTGAAGATGCATTCTTGATATCCCTAATTTTAAATATGTAAAATATATAATAATAAATATAAATAAATATAAATATTTGAAATTGTATTCTGAGATGTAAACAAATGACATATTTCTTTTGAACACAGTGTGTGTGTGTATATTTTTTTTTTTGAAGAGAAGCTCAAGTAACATTCTGTCTTCTTATGAAGCACAGATGATTGCCTGCATGGCAAGAAGAATAAACCCTCAGGCTCGTTTAGAATGAGAGGAGTGAAGCCCATTTCATGCCATCCCTCATCACAATGTTGATAAAGTGCATCCCATGCTTAAGGCTCTGCTCCACCATGAAAGATGAACTTCTAGAGTCAACATTCTAAGTCCTCTGACCCCAAACCACCTTATAAGAGAAACCTTCAGGTACCATAGTGACTTATACAAGTCCTCCAATCTTAAGACCCAGGTGCAACTCTCCAGAATCTGACAGATTTGTTTCTTGGACTTTTCACGAAATTGATAATAGCATAATTGAAAGGAGCAAAGGACCCTGGTTATGTTTCATACTTATATGTGACATGGCATACTAGTTCTGTTTGCCATCATGACAGTTGAGAATCAATCATTGTCCATGATATGCTTAATATATTATCAAACAATGAGTCACAAAATAATGACCAGCCATTATTATCTTTAGTAGGGCCACTTTCCCAATGCCCAGTCAGTGAGAAAGTGACACATGCTATAAATAGAACTAGATCCACATACAGTTTAGGTGATTCATTTGCTATTCCACAACCATGTAACTCAACCTCTCACACAACATGAATGTAAGTTTGACAAGATGTACTTATCTACTTTACAGTGTCTGGCAAGATTGCTCAGTGGGTAGAGCACTTGCTAAGCCTAAAACCCTGAGAACAATATCTGGAACCAGTGTAGTGGAAGGAGAGAATTGGCTCACACAGCTGCCCACTGACAGGCACACTGTGGCACACCAACACAAATGATAAATGAATCGAATTTTAATAAAACATTCCAAATCTTAAAAGATGGAAGCCTAAAATACTAAAACATACAAAACCTTTTGAAGTCATGAGTAGAAAATAACTCATGTGACAAATCACAGTCAAAACATAAGCAAATTAGGAATATTGGATTAACACCAGGCCACATGTGTAAAATGTTCATGAAATATACATACACTTTATGCATAGACTTTGCCTCTATCCCTAAGAGATCTCATTAGCATTGTGAATATATCTCAAAGTCCAAAAGCTAAAAAAAGAAATCTGGGACATTATTGGCTACATACACAGTTCAGATAAGAGTAACCCTATGTGCCCACATGTGTGTGTTTTGTGTTTGCATGTGTATCAGATTTACCACTGAGTATAGTGGGTTGGCCTGATACTGCTTGTATTCTAATACTAATATTGGGCACACAAGACCTGGGTACCCCAGAGAGGAGAGAGCCCACATATAGACCTGAGTGACTCTATGTGACCTTGACCCCAAATTATTTCTGATGGGTAAATAAAGATGCCAACAGCCAATAACTGGGAAGAAGAAACATAAACGGGGTTTAGGGTTCCTGGGCATAGGGGGTTGGAGGAGAACCACAGGAGGGAGACAAAAGTGAGGAGGAAGGACAAACTGCCATGGGTTGGGTAAGTTCATGAAAATGTGGCCCTGAGGGCTGGCCGGTTGAAGTTAAGTGCAGACCAGATGAAACATATTAAGTAATTACTTGGTGCCATTGATAGGAAAGTAGGTTCTAACAACATGGAGGGTAAATATTTATCCAGTTCTTGTGCTGTTTAATTAAGGCTTATTGTAAATATAAATGTGTGCGTGTGTGTGTGTGTGTGTGTGTGTGTGTGTGTGTTTTATCTGGGAACTAAACACTCAAAAGGAGGACAGAAACCCCAGATGGGGGTTAAATTTTTCTACAATTGAGCTTTGATTTTCAAATTTAAAACAAGAAAATTTAAAACCAACCAACTTAGGACACAAACACACACATGAGGCAGAAGACATTTCTGGCTTTGACCTACTTTGAATTTGTTTGATCATTGATTGTTGAAAGAAAATATCACAAAAATAAAGCCCAGTAAGAAATCATCAGCTGTACTGCCATTATAGACCTCCTAAGAAAGCCTGGGCTGTTTGTTTCCTCCAGCAGAAAGGAGGGAATAGTTAAAGGTCTTTTCTTTAAGAGGGAATATTAGTATCCTCTGTTTGTGTTTAGTTAGTATGAATGGACAAAGGGGACCCAGTAAAACTCTGGTCAAGTGTATATCTATAAATGCTTCCATGAACCAAGGGCCAGTGTGAATATGGGGAGCCAAAAGTTGTGATACAGAGGATAAATGCTGGCCTCTGGGGATCAGAGAGCTAAGTCCAAATTCAGGCTTTTCCAGCCACTTGCTCTACATACCTCTCTCTTTCTGCATAAGAATGAGGCCATGAGAATTGTACTGGCTGGTTTTGTGTGACACAAGCTGGAGTTATCACAGAGAAAGTAGCCTCCCTTGAAGAAATGCCTCCATGAGATCCAGCTGTGAGGCATTTTCTAATTAGTGATCAAGGGTGGGAGGGCCCCTTGTGCGTAGTGCCATCCCTGGGCAAGTAGTCCTGGGATCTATAGGAAAGCAAGCTGAGCAAGCCAGGGGAAGCAAGCCAGTAAGTAACATCCCTCTATGGCCTCTACATCAACTCTTGCTTCCTGACCTGCTTGAGTTCCAGTCCTGACTTCCTTTGGTGATGAACAGCAATGAGAAAGTATAAGATGAATAAACCCTTTTCTCCCCAACTTGCTTCTTGGTCATGATGTTTTGTGCAGCAATGGAAACCCTGACTGAGACAGGACTATCATGAAGACTCCATCTAAGTCTAGACCTTTGCTCAGCATCTAGAACTGAGGTGGATTTAATGAGTTCTCAAGCTCCACTCATGGTTTAATCTTCATTAATCCTGATGTACCAATATACCCCTGGCATTATAGAGTTAGCTTAATTGTAAAACAAAGTAGAACTATTTACAAATTGTATCTATAACCACCATTCACTTAAGGAGTAGGATAGGGTAGAAATTCAGGAAAAGAAAATTCAGTGACTAGAGCGATAGTTATGTTAGTAAAGTCTTTGCCACTCACACATGAGGACTGAGTTTGAGCCCAAGCACCCACATAATGCAAGTTTTAATAGAAATGCAAGAACTTAACTCCAAATATTGTAATTTGAACTTTTTAACTTAGAATAACTTTCACATAACTTTAAATTAGAACAGCTTTAGCAGCTATGGCATTGCTTCTTAAATTAGTAGCAAGAGTCAGGTCTCATCTTTCAAAGATCAAGTCCTAGAAATGGTGAAAGCAGAGGCCACACTGACTTGCACAGTATTACTGAGTAGCCTGCCTTACACAGATATCAAGCTAAGTTCTTCACATGAATAGCCCTGGAGGGGCAGAACACTGAAGATCTGTTTCTAAAGGAGAAACACCCAGAAGGAAATTTATATATTCTCATTGTCACATAGCCAGAAGCACATCTCCCCTAGTCAGTTCTTAACAACAACAACAAAACATAAGATCTGATAAAACTCCAGGATGTGGTGGCCTTTTCTGTTTATCTTCCCCTGGAATGATTTCTATTAATTCTCAAGAGACACTCAGTGGATACTGTAGGATAAATGGCACTTTCCAAACCAAGTGTCTACAATACCTGTCCTCCTATGCTATATCTTCAGCTTGACTTTGGTACTTTTCCAATCTGGTTGTATAATTTCTTTCCTCTTTTAAACATGGGTGAGCCTTTGTGCCTGTTTCCATAAGTAGAGTACACATGTGTCATATTTTTTTGTACCCTAACCAGATCATTAAAATTTTATGTATGTCTGTCTTGTTCTCCAAAGAAGATCACTCTGTGGAAACCAAACACTATACCATGGGGAAACTCAAAGCTTCTCATACTTAGAAACCATGTAGAGAATCCATGGGAAGATATTTAGAGCATTAAGAAAGATTGACTTACAGATATGTAAATGGGGACACACTCTCATTCAACACTCTCTCATCCATTCAAAACGTACCCAGGATTCATTTTGATCCAGCATGAAACCAAAGAAACCGTTTGCATACAGAAATTCAGGGAATTAAGAGACACATCCTACTACATAGGAAAGCAATAGGCTGGGACAAGAGTCAGAAGAAATAATGGAGTAGGTTGAACAATTCTATGTAGTCTGAGCCTTTGAGGCTATCTCTAGGTGCTTGGTATCTGGCCCAGGAATGATTTGGGCAAGATGTCAGTAGGCTAAGGAATAAGAGTTTGAAAAATGAGGTGGGTGAATTATAAGGGCTGCTTCCTTTTCATATGAATGGATGTTGACGTTTGTAGACTATAAGAGTTAGCTATCTCTGAGAGATAGAGTTCCTAGAGCATTAACAAGGACACAGAACAATTCCCAGAAGCATAAAGCATGAAGGCATGATTAGTAAGTACAAGAGATGTCTATCCCAACCATGGAGTATATCCAAGATTCTAGTTTATCCAGCCAAGGTCTCAGACATGGTAAAACATAAATAATCCATCCTTGTTCTGTTCTTCTCTATCTCCAAGGACAAGAGCACAGTTAGCAGGTGCTTAATCACACTAATTTGGGGAGCTGTTTGTTTTGCACCAGTTAGTAACTGATGCAAAGCTTTGGCTTGTGAGCAATGGTAATTCCAATCAGCTCTGATTCATTTGCTCTTGCAGAAGGGGCTGGGAATCCCTGATTCTGCATGTTACATGTGGCATTGCATGTTTACCAATTAGTGCTTATGATACAAAAAACCATTTAATTTATTTGTTATCAGTCTACAGGAAGCATTCTCAGAGATTAGTGATTTTTATTTTTCAATATTCTTACTGAGTTTCTCCTATTAAGATGAGAGGGTACTAACCACAGAGTCTAAAGCTGTACTACTCAAGGCAGCCTAGGACAACACATGTACTTTGACCTCCAACAGCAAAAATAATAGCAACAATCATTTGTATCTCTCATACCAAACCAGAGAGATGGATTCTCCAGACTGGGTGTAAGAGACCAAGAAAGAAGGCATACTGGTTTTAAGGATCTATATCTATCTGATTACATTTTATTTTCATGATAAGAAAATTCTAGCTTTAATTGGAAAGTCATATCCTAACTAGACAGAAAAAAGTATGTATTTTGTGGGCAGATGGTGAGCATTAAAATTCAAAGGAATATATACTAGTTTTAAGGGAAGCTTGAAGAACTTTGAAGATTCAGGCACAAGGGAGGTAGAAAAGTGACACTCCAATTTGTAGGACAATATATAGAGAGAAATGAGGAAAGGCAGAAAAATAATTAGGAAAGAAAGCTGAATTCTTATCCTTGAACATTATCAAAAAATGCCACCTCTGGAGAATTTAGAATACAATTCCCCTTTTGAGGAAACAATTTTACATGCCTACAAAAAAATGTACTTGTGGAATTTATGCAATAAAAGACATAGGTGACCAAGGTTTTTAGAGAGCAATGGAAGCAGTACAATAAGGCACAATGCTTGTCTTATTCCAAAAGTGTTTAACTCAATATTTTTTTGTTCTAGTATGTAGAACAAAAATAAATAAATAAATAAATAAATAAATAAATAAATAAGAGTTAAAGGTACCTTCAACGTAAGGGAGTGTAGTGGCGGTTGTAGCTCAAGGGCATGCCATTTAGCTGGTACTATCTGCCAGAAGATGGGGGGGGGGGGGGAGAAGCATATTAATACAACCAGGAATCCTGACAAAAGTGCTTATTGGTCATAGCTGACAACACACTTAATGCCCTAGCAATAAGTGACTACTTTTCATTCCCCTGATTCACTGAGTTCATTCAAGCCTGAGGATTATGTATCCTGAAAACACTTCCTTCCTCCATGGTCCAACTGTTATCCCCATTTTTTTTTTTTTTAATTCTATTTGGAAGGATGTTTATTCTCTCAAGTTGTACATTGTGCATTCAAATACTGTGAATATATTGCACATTCTATGAATTGAACAATGATGTACTATGATGGTACTTGGTTCCAAATGCATGATTTAACTTCACAGCAAACGTAGGGCTGAGTGTGAGGTCCCAGAGGGAGAACTTGGAGAAGGGACGGAAGGAGCTGTTATCCCCATTTTTAAAACTTGGCTTGAGATGACCTTTTTTTGTTTTCCAAAGGCATGGTAATTCTTTCCTTGTGCCATGTTACCATAGGGACTTTCATACTTCCTTCTCACCCACCTCCAGTCATGATAGGAATGAAGTAATTATGGCATTCTTTGTGTGTTGTCATCCTTAATAAGCTCTGATCTCTAAATGTCAGACAACAAAGTGTCCATCACTCACCCAGAACCTGAAACAATGGCTAATATTCCACAAGCTGCGGCAGACCTGTTGACTGGATGTAGAACTAACACAAATGTTTCTCTTGTGATGCTTTGTTTTCTACTTGATTTACATAAAAGTCTGTTCAACTGCCTTCTTAGAAATTATTTGTTAAATGCATGTGCAATTATGTATACATGTTCATGTATTCACATGTGTGTCTGTGCATGCAATGCAGAGCATGTCTTTGGAAACAAGGGGCCATGTACCTACTTTAAGACAGAGTCTCTGTAGTTTGGAGCTCAAATATTAGGGAGTTCACAAGCCCCAGAGAGTCTCATATCACTGTTTCCCCTGCTCTGGGATTACTAGTGTATATCACCATGGCTAGTGTTTTAAAGTAGATTCTAGGGATTAAACTCAGGTCCTCATACCTGCAAAGCAAACAGTTCATCAACTGAGACATCTCTCCAGACCAGGAAAGATTTCCTTAACAATGTTCTGAATGAGGCTCCAAGTCCTCTAGTCTGGGACACCTGAGTAAAGGAAAAAACCACACATGCAAGGCCTTCAGTAAGAGCACTCTTTCTTTGTAGTAGAGCTGAGGGGTTAGCATTGCCTACTCAAAGCCAGTAAAGAAACATTTTTGAGTTTTTTTTTTTTTCTTTTTTTCTTTTTGGTTTTTTGAGACAGGGTTTCTCTGTATAGCCCTGGCTGTCCTGGAACTCACCCTGTAGACCAGGCTGGCCTTGAACTCAGAAATCCACCTGTCTCTGCCTCCCAAGTGCTAGGATTAAAGGTGTGTGCCACCACTGCCTGGCCAGTTTTTTTATTTAAACATAATCATAGAGAATGCATAAAATCAAACTATTTGTTTGCTATAGCGGATAACTCTTTCAATGCATATAGCAAGAATAAAGACAAAGACTAACAATGAAGCATGTAATTATCTTTTTAATCAGAGGTATTTTCAGCATGCTATAACTAGAAGTGAAAAAACATTTTTTGAAGGAAGGTATATGATAGTTACAAATGAACAAAGAGTTCAAAATATGCCTTATATTCAAACATCACCTGTTAAAAATAATCTTTATTCAAAAAGGTCCTCCTTACTCATTGCTTCCTTTCCCCTTCAGTATATCTTGTAATCTTTTTCAAATGTCTTTATCATGCTTACTACTTTTTCCTGAACTTAGGGTAACACCTGTAAAACAGTAATTTGCTTTGGCAGGCACCTGCTGCTTGCTGGCTGTGAACACCATTCAGTGTGGTCTCTGTGGGTCTGAATTCACACCCAGGATCATGTGCCTCCTGATGCCATTTAAGAAAAATAATTATAGAAATGTGCTCCATATTCCTCTGGATCAAACATACTGTATAAAGCAGGTAAAACCTCTCAAGGAAAACTGAAGTGTTTTACCAATTATTAGTGTGTATGTGTGTTTATTTGTACACAAGAAATGACATAGCTATAGCTCAGAGATTACTATGTATGTCTAGGTAGTAATTAATACCTTCAAAGCCCTTGAACAGATGATATACTATCACTTACATAAAAGACATGTCAAAATGTGGGCCTGGAACGATCAACAGCACCATTTATCTGGGTACTTGTTACAAATTCAGATCTGTGGGCACTTCTTAGAACTACTGAAAATACGCCCAAAGAATGGGTTTTATTACTTTCCAGATAACTCTGAGATCAACTTTGGTTTAAAAAATCAATGGTTCAAAAAAGAGAAGTTAGATAGGTTTAGATGATGGTCATCCAGAGTATAAAAGATGACACCAGAGCCAAGGTTGAAAGGTGCCTCTATTGGTAGCTTCATCAAAAATTCACCAGTACTTAATTAGTAACAATTACCACAATAGGTTGCTGTAAGGTTTACATAAGGTGGTACTTGAATGAATGCAGTGCTGGGCATAGTTGGCATTCAATAAATGCCAGGAATTATTAAATGAGTCTGGTTAATTAAATCTAGAGATTGTGTGTATTAATTATCTTTCTGTTGCTTTGAAAAAACAAGACTAGGCAAACTTATAGATGAAAGAGTTTATTTGGGCTTATGGGTCCAGAGGGCTAGAGTTCATGATGGTGATGTAAGAACATAACAGTGGGAGCAGGAAACCAAGAACTCATTATCTTGTACACAAACAATAAACAAAGAACATACTGGAAATGATGTGAAGCTTTGAAACTTTAAAGCCTTCACCCAGTGACATACTTTTTCCAGCCAAGACATGTTTCTTAAGCCTACCTAAACAATGCCATCAAGTGGAGTCCAAGTGTTCAAACATCTGAACCTATGGGGGATATTCCATTCAAAACACTATACTGGAAATAGTGACCTTGCGATTAAGAGTAAGAAAGTTCCATGTCAAGACACCAATCAGCCTGCCTCCTGGGAGATCTTTTCTAACCCAGGACACGAAGATGAGACCAGAATCTGACCCAATACCCCCAGCTTCTGGGACCCCAGCAGTCCCAGCAGCTGTGTACTCTGTCCCTCCCTGTCTGAACTCCACCTCCCTTCCAGACTGCACCTCCATTTGCAGTCATAGAATGGTACAACATGCCCCACCTGCCTACCTGCCAGGAGGCCTGCTCTAACCTTGGACACCCAGACCAGCCAACATCAGAGACAACTTGATGGTGAAAGGTGAACACAAGAACATAGTCAACCAAAGCCAATGCAATATGGCACCATAAGAACCCATCTCTCCTCCTACAGTGAGCCCTGGATATCCAAATACACTTGAAGAACATGATTGTGACCTTAAATTCCATCTCATGAAGATACTAGGGACCTTTAAAGAGGATAAAATAATTACTTCAAAGAAATATAGGAAAACACAATCAAACAGGTAGAAGCCCTTAAAGAGGAAACTAATAAACTGCTTAAAGAAATATAGGAAAATATAATCAACAGATGAAGAAAATGAATAAAATGGTCCAAGACCTAAAATAGAAATAGAAGCAGTAAATAAAGCACAAATGGAGGCAACACCAAAAACCCAGGAAAAAAAAAAAACAAAACAGGAACTCCAGATGCAAGCATCAACAACAGAATATACAAGATGGAAGAGAGATTCTGAGGTTTAAAGGATACCATAGAAGAAATTGATACATGGGTCAAAGAAGATGCCAAATGTAAAAAGTTCCTAACTCAAAACATCCAGAAAAATTTGGATACTATGAAAAGTCCAAACCTAAGAATAATAGGAATATAAGATGGTGACGATTTCCATTTCAAAGGGCCATAAAACATCTTCAACAAAATTATAGAAGAAAACATTCCTAACTTAAAGAAAGAGATGGCTATGGATGTATAAGAGTTTACAGAACACCAAATAGACTGGACCAGAAAACAAATTTCTCCCACAACATAATAATCAAAACATTAAATGTACAAAGAAAGAATATTAACAGCTTCGATGGAAAAAGGCCAAGTAACATATAAAGGCAGACTTACCAGAATTATACCTGACTTCTCAACAGAGACTCCAAAAGTCAGAAGATCCTGGACAGATGTCTTGCATACCCTAAGACACCAGAGATGCCAGACCAGACTACTAAACCCAGTAAAATTCTCAATCATCATAGATGGAAAAAACAAGATATTCTATGGCAAAAACAAATTTAAACAATATATTTCCATTAATCCAGCCATACAGAAGATACTAGAAAGAGAACTCCAACACAATTAGACAGTAGCTACACCCAAGAAAACATGAGAAATTAATCATCTTACAGCAATACAAAAAGAAGAAAATCACATACACACATAATAACAATTCTAAGATCAAAATAACAGGAACTAACAATCATTAGTCATTAATATCTCTGAACATCAATGAACTCAATTCACCCACAAAAAGACACAGGCTAACAGACTAGATATGTAAACAGGATCCATCATTCTGCTACAGACAAAAAACACATCTCAGTAACAAAGATAGGCACTACCTCAGAATAATGGGCTAGAAAAAGATTTTCCAAGAAAATAGAGTGGCCATTGATATCTAATAAAATAGACTTTTAATCAAAAGTTATCAAAGGAGATGGGGAAGAACACGTTATATTCAAAGGAAAAACCCACCAAGATGAAGTCTCAGTTCTGAACACCTATGCCCCAAATGCAAGGGCATGCACATTTGTAAAAGAATCTTTACTAAAGTTCAAAACACATATTGAACCCCACACAATAATAATGTGGGAAGATGACATTCCATTCTTAGCAATGGACAACTCATTGAAGCAGAAACTCAACAGAAAAACAATGAAACTAATAGAGGTAATGAACCAAATGGACTTAACAGATATCTACAGAAACTTTCACGCCAAAATAAAAGAATATATCTTCTTCTCAGCATCTCACAAAACATTCTCCAAAGTTGACCATATAATCAGACATAAAGCAAGCTTCAAGGCAGATGCAATAAGTTTGAAATAACTTCTTGCATTCTATCAGATCACCATGGATGAAGACTAGACTTCAAAAACAAGAGAAAGCCCACATACTCATGGAAATCGAATAACTCCATACTCCAACAATCACTTGAAAATGAAGGAACAACATACCAAAATTTATGGGACACAATTTTAACAGTATTTGTTAAGAAGAAAGTTCATAGCAGTAAATGCCTTAATAAATAAATTGGAGAGATTTCATACTAGCAACTCAACAGCACACCTGAAACCTTTAGAACAAAAGGAAGTAAACAACCCCAACAGGAGTAGTTGGCAAAAAATAGTCAACCTCAGGGCTGAAATCATTCAATTAGAAACAAAGAGAACAACAGATAGAATAAACAAAAATCAAGAACTGGTTCTTTGATATAATCAAACAGATAGACAAACCCTTAGACAAACTAACTAAAAGGCACAGAGAAAGTATCAAAATTAACAAAATCAAAAATGAAAAGGGAGACATAACAAAAGAAACTGAGGAAACTGAAAAATTCATTAGGTATTACTTCAAAAGCCTGTATGCCATAAAACTGGAAAATCTAAATGAAATGGACCAATTTCTAGACAGATACCACTGACCAAACTTAAATCAAGATCAGGTGAACTATCTAAATAGTCCCATAACTCTTCAGCAAATAGAAGCAGTCATTAAAAGCCTTCCAACTCCCATAGCCCCCCAAAACAGGGACAGATGGTTTTAGTGCAGAATTCTACAAGACTTTCAAAGAAGATCTAATACCAATACTCCTCAAACTATTTCACAAACTAGAAACAGAAGGAAACTACCTAATTCACTGTATGAGGCCACAGTTACCCTGATACCAAACCTCAGAAATATTCAACAAAGAAAGAGAACTTCAGACCAATTTCACTAATGAATATCTATGCCAAAATAATCAATATAGTTCTCAAAAACCAAATCCAAGAACATATCAAAAACATGATTCACCAAGATCAAGTAGGCTTCATTCAGGGATGTAGAGATGGTTCCATACACAAAAAATTCAACAACATAATCCACTATATAAAAAAACTGAAAGAAAAAATCACATGATCATCTCATTAGATGCTGAAAAAGCCTTCTACAAAATATAATATCCCTTCATGTTAAAAGTCTTAGAGATATCAGGGATTGAAGGCACATGATAAAAACAACATATAGCAAGCCTATAACCAACATCAAATTAAATGGAGTGGAACTTGAAGCAATCCCAATAAAATCAGGGAGAAAAAAAGGCTGCCCACCCTCTTCTTATCTATTTAATATACTGCTTGAATTTCTAGCTAAGGAAATAAGACAATAAAAGGAAATAAAGGGGATACAAATTGGAGAGGGATAAGTCAAGGTATCACTATTTGGGGATTATATGATGGCATCCATAAGCAACCCCCAAAATTCTACCAGAGAACTCCTACAGCTGATGAATAACTTCAGCAAAGTGGCTGGATATAAAATTAACTCACAGAAATCAGTAGCCCTCCTTAATACAAATGATAAATGGGCTGAGAAAGAAATTACAGGAAAAACACCCTTCATATTAGCCACAATAATATAAAATATCTTGGTGTAACTCTAACCAAGAAAATGAAAGATCTGTATGACATGAATGTCAAGTCCCTGAAGAAAGAATTTGAAGAAGGTATCAAAAGATGGAAGGATCACCCATGCTCATGGATTGGTAGGTTTAACTTAGTGAAAACTGTCATCTTACCAAAAACAATCTACAGATTCAATGCAATTCTCAAAATTCCAACATAATTTTTAACAGACCTGGAAAGAGCAATTCTTAACTTCAAATGAAAAAAGAAACAACAAAAACAGAAAACAAGAACCAAAAAAAAAAAATAAAACAAAAACAAAACAAAAAACAGGATAGCCAAAACAATCCTGAATTATAAAAGAACTTTCACTTTAACTTAGTGAAAACTGTCATCTTACCAAAAACAATCTGCAGATTCAATGCAATTCTCAAAATTCCAACATAATTTTTAACAGACCTGGAAAAAACAATTCTTAACTTCAAATGAAAAAAGAAACAACAACAAAAACAGAAAACAAGAACCAAAAACAAAACAAAAAAAAAAACAAAACAAAAAACAGGATAGCCAAAACAATCCTGAATTATAAAAGAACTTCTAGAGGAATCACCATCTCTGACCTCAAGCTGTACTACAGAGCAATAATAATTAAATCTTCATTGTATATCAGTACAGAAACAGATAGTTTGATCAATGGAATCAAACCGAAGATCTGGAGATAAACACACACACACACACACACACACACACACACACACACCTATGGTTATTATATTTTTGACAAAGAAGCCAAAACCATACAATGAAAAAAAAAAAACCATCTTCAATAAATGGTGCTGGTCTAAATGGATGTCTGCATGTAGAAGAATGCAAATAGATCCATATTTATCACCTTGCACAAAACTTAAGTCCAAGTAGATCAAGGACATCAAATCCAGATACACTAAATATAATAAAAAAGAAAGTGGGAAATAGCCTTGAAAACATTGGTATGGGAGACAGTTTCCTGAAGAGAATATAAATGGCTCAGGCTTTAAGATCAACAACTGATAAGTGGGACCTCATGAAAATGAAGTTTCTGTAAGGCAAAGAACACTATCAATAGGACAAAACAGCGGGTTACAGATTAGGAAAAGATCTTCATTAACCCTACATCTTACAGAGGGCTAATATTCACAATAGTTAAGGAATTCAAAAAGTTAGACTCCAACAAACCAAGTAACCCAATAAAAAGTGTGGTACACAAGTAAACAGTGAATTCTCAACAGAAGAATCTTGAATAGCATAGAAGCACTTACAGAAATGGTCAACATCCTTAGCCATCAGGTAATGCAAATCAAAATGACCCTAAGATTCCACCTTATACCAATCAGAATGGCTAAGTTCACAAAAATCAAGGGACAGCACATTCTAGCAAGGATTTAGAGAAAGGGGAACACTCCTCCATTGCTGGTGGGATTGCAAACTTACACAGCTACTCTGGAAATCAATCTGGTGGTTTCTCAGAACATTGGAAATATTTCTATCTTAAGACACAGCTATACTCCTAGGCTTATACCCAAAGATGCTCCACCATACCACAAGGACATGCACTTGACTATGTTCATAGCAGCAGTTTTCTAGGAACTGGAAAAAGCCCAGATGTCCCTCAGCAGAAGAATGTATATAAAAATGTGGTTCATTTACACAATGAAATACTATTCAGCTATTAAAAACAAGGACATCGTGAAATTTGCAGGCAAATGAATAGAACTAGAAAATATCATCCTGAGTGAGGTAACTCACACCCCAAAATACATCCATGATATGTACTCACTGATAAGTGAATATTAGCCATAAAGTACAGAATATCCATTATATACCCCACAGACACAAAGGACTTAAATAATAGGAAGGCCTAAGTGAGGATGCTTGAATCTCACTTAGATGCTGGAACAAAATATTCATAGGAGGTAAAGGGAGGGAGGCACCCAGGTGGAAGAGGGGAGGAAGAGAGGAATAAGGGGGCAGGGCCAGATGAGGGAGAGATAGAGAGTCCCAGAGGGCCAGGACAATGAATGGAGATATGCAGCTTCCTACAGGTAGGGGATGGGGAAATCTGTAGGAAGTCCAAGTGACCTGAGATGGGGGGGCTCTCCCAGGAGTCAATGTGGCTGAAATTAGCCAAAACACCTAACAGTGGGGACATGGAAACTGAAGAGGCCACCTCCAGTAGCCAGGAAGAACTCCTGTGGAGGGATAAAGACACCAATACACCCACAAAACTTCTGAGCCAAAATTGGTCCTGTCTAAAAGAAATGCAGGGATAAAGATGAAGCAGACTGGAGGAAAGGCCAACCAATAACCAGCGCAACTTGAGACCCATCCCATGGGCAAGCACCAATCCCTGACTATTAATGATATTCGCTTATGCATACAGATAGGATCCCAGCATAACTGTGCTGTGAGACTTTACCCAAAAGCTGACTGAACTGTTTCAGATACAGATACAGTCTTAGTCAGGGTTTCTATTCCTATACAAACATCATGACCAAGACGCAAGTCTGGGAGGAAAGGGTTTATTTCATGAAAGCTTACACTTCCATGCTGCTGTTCATCACAAAAGGAAGTCAGGACACTCAATCTGGTCAAGGAGCATGAGCTGATGCAGATGCCATGGAGGAATGCTGCTTACTGGCTTGCTTGCTTCTGGCTTGCTCAGCCTGCATTCTTATAGAACCCAAGACTCTAAGACCCAGACCCAGGCCACAGATGGTACCACCCATAAGAGGCTCTCAGCCCTTGATCACTAATTGAGAAAATGCCTTACAGCTGGATCTCATGGAGGCATTTTCTCAACTGAGGCTCCTTTCTCTGTGATAACTCCAGCTTGTGTCATGTTGACACACAAAACTAGCCAGTACAATTGATCCCTTGTCTACTTGACACACAAACACATTACCATTAAGCCTCAACCCTTACTTTCTTATTCATCCCCAAGATCTAAATATCTTTAAAAGTCCCACAGTCTTTGCAAATTCTTACATATTAAACATCCAATCTCTTAAAATTCAAAGTCTTTTAAAAATTCAAAGTCTCTTAACTGTGGGCTCCACTAAAATACCTTCTTCCTTCAGGAGGGAATATATATCAGGGTACAGTTAAAATCAAAAGCAAAATCAAACTCCAACCATCCAATGTCTGGGATCCACTCATGATCTTCTGGATTCCTCCAAGGGTTTGAGTCATTTTTCCAGTTCTGCCCTTTGTAGCACACACCTTGTCTTCTAGGCTCCAGATGCCTGTACTCAATTGCTGCTGCTGTCCTTGGTGGTCATCTCATGGTACTGACATCTCCAAAACACTGCTGTCTTCTGCTGTAACTAGGCTTTACCACAGTGCCAAGCCTCACAACCTTTGCATGACACCTTCAGTCCTAGGCCATCAATTGCAACTGAGACTGCACCTTCACCAATGGCTTCCATGGCCTCTCACACTGCCCAGGCCTCAGCTGCCTTAACGACTCCTTCATGCCTTCAAAACCAGTACCACCTGGGTGACTCTTACACATTACCAAGCCCAGCCACAGCACAAGGTACAACCTTAGCTATTTCTGGAATGCAGCCTCTGTGCTCTCAGAAAACACTTCTCAGAAGATTTCACCTCAATGATGCTGGTCTCTTCCCAATCGCCGCCAATTTCACAGCTCCAGCTAACCAGCATCAATGGTCCCAGCAATGCAATGGTTTTGCTTTAGTAGTTCTGGTATCTTGTTAATCACATCTGATTTCTTCAGCCCCAACTAACCAAAACTACAGAATATTTAATCAAAATAACAATGGCCCTGATAAGAGTCTTTAATCTTCCCTCTGAAATTTCATAAACCAGGCCTCCATCTTCTGCACTGTTCTCAACATTATCTTCCAAGCTCCTACAGAACACCCCACAGAGCTCTGAACATCCCAATGGCTCTTCTAGCTGAAAGTTCCACAGTCCTCCCGAAAACATGGTCAGGTTGTCACATGAATACCCCACTACGCTGGTACCAATTTGTCTTAGTCAGGGTTTCTATTCCTGCACAAACATGACCAAGATGTAAGTTGGGGAGGAAAGGGGTTAATTGAGCTTACACTTCCATGCTGCTGTTCATCACAAAAGGAAGTCAGGACTAGAACTCAGTCGGGTCAAGGAGCATGAGCTGATGCAGAGGCCATGGAGGAATGCTGCTTACTCGCTTGCTTGCTTCTGGCTTGCTCAGCCTGCATTCTTATAGAACCCAAGACTACCAGGTCACAGATGGAACTACCCACAAGAGGCCCTCAGCCCTTGATCACTAATTGAGAAAATACCTTACACCTGGATCTCATAGAGGCATTTTCTCAACTGAAGCTCCTTTCTCTGTGATAACTCCAGCTTGTGTCAAATTGACACACAAAACTAGCCAGTACAGATACCCACCCTGAAAACTTGCCAAAGGTCAAGGACCCTTAAGGTTGAGTTGGGGGAATAACTGAAGAGCATAGAAACACCACAGAAAGAACAGCAGGGTCAATTAACCTGGACCCCTAAGAGCTCTCAGAAACTGAGCCACCAACTAAAGAGCATACATAGGCTAGACTAATGCCCCTGGCACATAGATAGCAAATTTGCAGCTCATTCTCTATGTGGGTCCCCCAACAATTGGAGTGGAGGCTCTCTCCTAAAGCTGTAGCCTGTCTGTCATATTTGTTCCCCAACAAGGCTGTCTTGTCTGCCCCTAATCCTGCAGAGACTTGATATGCCAGGGTGGGAGGATAACCAGGTGGGGATACCCTCTCAGAGGAGAAGAGGAGAGGGGATGGAGAGAGGGACTTTGTGATGGGAGACAGTTGGGAGAACTAGTATCTTGGAATGTAAGTAAGTAAATAAATAAATAACTTCAGTACCATGTATGCCACAAGCAATGGGTACATTAAATGATGATGAATATATTAATTGATATACTGTCTATTTTGAGAAAGGGTCTTTCTATATAGGTATATTTGGCACAGGATTATAACATTTCCACCCTGCATCAAGGCTTCTGTATTCAGAAATTCCTGTATAGCTAATCAAAAGTCCTATGAAACTTGTCAAGTTACACAAGGTCCTTCCCCCTCATGGTCATGCAAGCAGTGATGACTTCCAGGAAGGGTATTCTCTAAATTGTGTAGTCACACAGGGATCTTTATGGTGACAAATTTTGTTAGTAACCAAGCAGACTATGATGTACTTTCTGGTGAAGTGTCTGCCTTTGAGTCATCTATGCTTCTGTATGTAATACTTCACTCAAACTCCTGTAAGAGTAACCCAGATAAATCATTGATTCATCTCACCAACTTTGGTAGAATCATTTCTTTGGTCTTTCATTGGTGTCCTGTGTGTGGGAGTCGATGTTTTCTTATTTCTCCAGGAAAAAGTCTCAAACAACACCTGAAGCTTTCTATGTAACCCAGTGACTCATGGCAATCCTACTGCTTCATCACTATATCCACCCAAATGCTGCACTTGAGATAACACATGTGCTTCTCATGTAAATAAGCAAAGACTGACATCTGCACACCTATATAAAAGCTTTGCTATTTTTATACTTTAATGCACCATCTTTGAAAATTCTGAATCTGTCTTGTTTCAGAAGAATTTGTTATGGACACTAAACACCCTGCTACATCTTCAAGCAAAATGAAAACAAAACAAACAGGTGTGTGTGTGTGTGTGTGTGTGTGTGTGTTATATTATAAGATAGCATGGGGGAGAATAACATGGTCTCAGAGCTACTCAGAGCCCCTACTTAAAGAAAAAAAAAACCCAGCAAATCCTTACAATTGTGCAGCTTTCAGTATGCCTTTTCCACTATGTGGAAACAGCTCAAAGCCATCAAATGCTGCCTCTCATTTTCAACCTAACATAATGAGCTTCAAGGCCTCAAGGTTACTGCCCAGAAGTGATGGAGGAGCCTGAATAATTAGTGTGGAAGAATGGAGAAATTGAACAAAAGGAAACGACAAATGTGGCCTCATTTTCTCTTTCTTTTTTAATTCTCAGGCTATCAGTTTAGCATGTACGCGCTCCTGATGGAATTCTGTCAGTCAAATCACTGTCTTCATGTTGGAAAATATGGAAAGGACATATTAGTCCTACATTATGTGTGCAGCCTGATGATGATGATAGAGATGACTGGTCATATGAGTCTTGCTCACGACCTGCTGAAGGTGTATTGCTTTTGCTTGCTTCCTTACAACCATAGAACATCCTAGTTATACCAAAATGTATTTATCCAGAGACTCATTTTCTACTTCAGAATGAAAAATACATTCCCCTGCCTCCAAATCCTATCTTATTATCCCCATAACAAGAGTTAGTAATTTACACATTAAAATTCCACTTGGCAACACTCAAGTGCATAGTCCTTGATTAGAGGGCAGATTCTAGGAGTCCTGGGATTAATGACAAGCTTAACGAGGTATGATGGAAAAGACCACAGTGTCATTTAAAGAGGTTGGCAAAAGAAGGCCCAGAGGGCACATGACAATAATTGTCTATTTTATGCATTATATGTGATAGTTTACTATATTTTTTTGTCATTTGTGTTATTGCAAAACATGGGCTGGCTATGTTGTCCAGGATGGCCTTCAACACCTAGACTAAAGCAACTCTCCTGCCCTGGACTCTCAAGTACTCAAACTTTCATGATACCTAGCTTTCATTTTTAAAGTACATGAAATTCAAATTTCTGTGATACTTATTTTTATGGTTGTTTTGATGCTATAATGACAGAAAATATGCAGCCTGTTAAGCCTAAAATGTTTTATAATTCTATGTGTATGTGTGTGTTCCTAAATTCAGAGATCAGAAAATTACTTCAAATGTTTTTCCAGGCACTCTCCTTTCTTATTCATTTATTTCTCTCACTGGTCTGGAGTTTGCCAGATAGGTTAGGCTGGATACTGATACCTTGCAAGCTGTTTCCCTGCCTCCTTGGCACTGAGGTTTGTTGCACGATATGTGATCACACTGTGAACCCCAAGATTGTGTTATATACTGAAGATACCTGTTTCTAGTTGTGGTGTAGTTCAGCCTTAATTCAAACATTTACACTTCTAATAGGAATAAAGACATGCTCTTAGTACACACCTTTATCCCAAACAATGAAGGTAAAGTTAGTTCGTAGAAGGAAGCACCATCTTTGACCATGATATCTAATTGAGTGGCAGACAAAGTGATAAATCAGAGAAAGATTTGACAGAATAGGATGTGCCCAACTCTCACAAGAAAGAACAAGTAAAACAGGCAACACAAGAGAGAACAGTGTAGAGAAAGGAAGGAAGAGAAGGTAGTTTTATTGGAACAGTTATAGAGATAGGATGCAGAGAGAGAATGAGCTAGACACAGGTGAAGACAGAACAAGCCAGAGAATGAGAAGGAGCCAGAAGATGAGAACATATTGCCAGAGTTAATGTTAGGCCAACAAGAGAAATTCTGGGAAAGCTGAGAAAGGCCAGACTGAATCAGTCAGCTTGGAGAGGAACTTGAACAAGAACAGCTGAGTTAAATTAACCAAACAAGAGTTCAGAAAGAACTATAAAGGGTGAGCTTATTCTGGATTAAGTCTCAGAGGCTGAAAACATTCTAGGCCTAGATAATATGAAATGGAGGATGGAAGCTTCCAGGATTAGGCCTAGGTTAGCAGACTGAGACAGTAAGTCTCAAAGATGACAATTACTACAGGAGAATAAAAATTACTTTTACAGGTATTACACACATACAGGGCCACATACACCTTTTATGTACATGGATTCTGTGGGTTAAATTCAATTCTTACGTTGGTAGAACAAGTACTGTCTATTCATATGCTCTAATTATTATTAATTGTAGGAAAACTTTGCCAACCCTTACTTAAAGGATTAACCACTAACATAGATGGATTATTGCTAACCTGGCAGGGCTGTAGGTGTAGTTTTATTTAGGGTAAATTAATCAATGTAATAGAAGTTGCAATTCACACAGGAGGAAGGGAAGGGAGATACTGGCATACAGTTTGTGTGTACATATTTGATACTCTGGCATCATTAATGGCAGGAAAGAAGAGGTCAGTCTATTGCCTCCACGTTTTAGTGCTCTACTCCCACTGCCAAGTGGAAAGAGACAGGCATGCCTTGAAAAAAGTCCAGCATGGCTGCAGGTACATCTCAGTAAAACTTCCACTGTTCAGGGAAGATTTGTCCTCTTTCATGACACTCTCACATTAATCTGGATTTCATTATTAATGTTGACATTTTGCAAAAGAGAAAACTGAAGTCCAAAGAGTTTAAATAACTTGTGTGGTTAACAGTCAGGGCTCAATTAGCACCTCCAACTTGTTGGTTTCCCAGATCTCGTTTGATTCCTGATTATATTGATTAACAATTGTTGCTGTCGGACAATAACAGTTGGATATACAGTACAATCACAACTGAAGCATGCTGGCCAGTGGCCTAGTGTTGTTACGAACACTATTACAAAAACCAAGTTGGGTAGGAAAGGGTTTGTTTGCCTTACACTTACTGATCACCATTGAAGGAAGCTAGGGAAGGAACTGAAGTACAGATTAAGGAGGAATGCCACTTACTTCCATGTGATCTTATTTTAATGTAGCTCCAATATAAAAGCAAGTCCAAATGGCTTGCTTCCATATGTAGCCAAGGTCCAACAGCCCAGGCCTGGCACTTCCCACAATCAGTTAGACCTTCACTCATTCATCATCAATCAAGAAAATGTCTCACACATATACCTATAATCTGATAGAAGTACTTCCTCAGTTGAAAGTTTCTTTTAGCAGAAATATTGGCAAAAACTAACAAGCCCAGTCAAGTAAATGCTGCACATTTGCTGAGATTAGTACTCTTAGATACTCATCTGTTTCTAGCCTTTCATGATCTTTGCTAGCAACTGAGACCCAAGAATGAGATCCTCTTGTCAGGTCTCCCCAGCAAGAAACTCAATTCATAGCACTGCTCAAAGAGATGCAGTTGGAGGGAGGTCAGCTGGAGCTATCAGGATGAAAACTTACTTTGTTTTTCTCACAGAGGGGAAAATAAAGGGTTGGCACCATTCCTGAACTGAAAAATTCTCTTCCACACTGTAAAAATCCATATGATGGTTGGCATACTCTTTTACATCTATAACCTTGACTTTGTATGGGTTACATTAAAATAAGACCACATGGAAAATATCTTTGTGTGCCTTATTTTATGTAATGCAGTGTCAATGTGGTTCCAGGTGACAATATTTCCTTCCTTTTTTTTCTTTTTCTTTTCAAGCATGTAAGTCAATGAGGAAATGCATATGTCTATTAGACAAATTTAGCTAGTCTACAATCAGAATACCACATTATATATTATAATTATAGATTAATTAATAAAAATGAGATAGCCTCTGATTATGGACAAGATGTTCTTTTAGATGCTGGTAGATAGGAAGAAGTCAGATTTCATTGAGAATAGGAGAGAGATTTTTACCTGAATGCCATTCACCAGGAAAACTTCATATTGTCAAACACTGGAAAGCCACCGAATGCAAAAATAAATCAAGTTTCTTGAGTCTAAAAAAATCTCAGTTTGAACTTGTGCTATACTCTTTGGTAGCTATAGAATTTAATGGGAGAGTTGCTTCCCTGACTCTTGGGCTTGTAATGAGGTAATGATTTACATCTATGTGATGAAGTAGATGAACAGATATGAGAATCCATACAATCACTGCAATCATTGTGCCCACAGAGCCAGACACTTAGACAGTTAATAGAAGTTGTCACCAGAATTGTTACCTGCATAGGACTTAAATTCACATTTGAAAGTGAAAGAGGAAGGGACAGAGCATTGGGTAGGAGAGGATAGATGTGAAGCAGAGAAAAGCATCTGGAAGGATGAGTGGGTGTTTGTTTGCTAAAAATAAAAGGAAGAACAGAGCGAGTGGAGCAGAGGCTGACAGGAGAGATGGCAGAGGCAGCAGGTGGAGCACAGAGGATCTCTGGCTGTGAGAATGGGAAGACAGTGAAATTGTAATATTAGCAGGGGCTGGATCATGATCAACTGAGTTTGGAGCTTAATCCCACAAATACAAAGAAGCATCTGGAAGATGATAACCCAGGAAGTAAGATAACTGGGTCTCTGATTTAGGTGGTTAATTGGCAGTGGGATAAGAGATGGACTGTGGTTGGTAGGAACTGTAATAAGAGCCATTTTGAGGTTAGGCAAGGCAGAATGAGAAACCCAACCAGGACAGTGAAATTAGGGAGGGTGGTGGAGGGTGGATGTTAGAAGCATTTAGGGACAGAAACACAAAAGGGAAATACTTATGGAATTTGGACCGTTGAGAAAATTGAAGACTTCAAAATGGCTCTGAATTGTTCTGACTGCTGGGTTAAGGGTCTGCTAAATACCATTACCTGAGATAGAAACAGTCAGAAAGTATATTAACAAATTCAAATTATTTGAGGTTAGCTATTTGTGTCAGGTCCTTTCAAGGACTCATCTAATTGTCCTGAGTGTCACTCGGGCTGATTTTCTCCCACAGTAATGGTCGGAATTAGTGATAAGCTGCATGATGTTCTTAATAAATTATCACCTGCCTTAACATAGTTATTTATACACCCTAGTAGGAAACAGGGTTCTAGACCTCCATTATCAAGAGTTTTTACTCAGGAACATAGCTCACATTTGCACACATGTTTTAGTAAGGGTTTCTGTTGCTGTAATAAAACACCATGGCCAAAAGCAACTAGGAGGAAAGGGTTTCTAATTTCATATCAAAGTCCATAAGAAAGTGACAACTGATGACAGGAACTCAAACAAGGTAGAACCCTGGAGACAGGAGCTGATGCAGAAGCCATGAAGGAGTACTACTTACTGGCTTTGCTTTCATGGCTTGTTCAGCCTGTTTCCTTATGACATCCAGGACTACCATTAAGGGTGGCACTATCTATTGTGTAAGCTAGGATCTCCTAAATCAATCACTAATTGAGAAAATGTATCACAGGCTTGCTTACAGGCCAATCTGGTGGGGAATTTTCTCAACTGAGGTCATCTTTTCCCAAGTGACTCCTGTATGTGTTAACATAAAAACTAGTAGGCACAGCATAGATACATATGCATGAACAAACACACACACTACTGTGCCTGCTACAGGGTGTCACACACCCAATCTAGTACTAGGATTCAATGCAACAGCACATTGCATGCATTACACAAGTACATGCATGTATATATGTATAGGGATAAGAATGGTGTATATGTGTAAGCATATAAACATACACACATGCGTGATACTAAGGATCAAACACAAGGCTTTGAAGTTGCTAGGCAAACACTCTACCACTGAGGTACACCCCCAGCCCCAGCATGCCCTTCTTTTTATTTTTTTTGGGGGGGGGATACTTACGATATTTGCATTTCAAATGTTTCCCCCTTTGGAATACCCCTTTCCCATTCCCTCTCCCCCTGCTTCTATGAGGGTGATACCCCAACCACTCACCCACTCCCGTCTTCCTTCCCTAGCATTCCCCTACACTGGGGCATCTAACACCCTCAAGCCCAAGGGCCTCTCCTGCCACTGAAGTCCATCAAGGCCCTCCTCTGCTACATATGTGGCCAGCATCTTGGGTCCCTCCATGTGTATTCTTTGGTTGATGGTCCAGTCTCCAGGAGCTCCAGGGGGTTTGACAAGTTGACAAGGTTGCTATCTCCATGAGGCTGCAAAACCCCTCAGCTCCTTTAGTCCCTTCTCTAACTTTTCCATCCTGGACCCCATGCTCAGTTCTATGGTTGGC
This sequence comes from Rhynchomys soricoides, assembly GCA_019843965.1. NCBI lineage: Eukaryota > Metazoa > Chordata > Mammalia > Rodentia > Muridae > Rhynchomys > Rhynchomys soricoides. Next base: position 2,937,178 of record JADRCH010000166.1, on the reverse strand, counting down.
TGTGAGCATCTGCCTCTGTATATGTCAGGCTCTGCCTGAGCCTCTCTGGAGACAGCTTATCATGCTTCCATTAAGCAAGCACTTTCCAGCATCCACAATAATGTCTGGGTTTGGTGGCTATATATGGGATGTATCCCCAGGTAAAGCAGTCTCTGGATGGCCTTTACTTCAGTCTCTGCTCCATACTTTGTCTCCATATTTCCCCCTGTGAGTATTTTGTTCCCCCTTCTAAGAAACACTGAAGCAGCCATACTTTGGTCTTCCTTCTTTTAGGCTTCATAGGGTCTGTAAATTGAACCTTGGGTATTCTGAACTTTTGGGCTAATATCCACTTATCAGTGAGTACATACCATGTTTGTTCTTTTGTGACTGAGTCATCTCACTCGGGATGATATTTTCAAGTTCCATCCATTTGCCTGTGAATTTCATGAAGTCATTGTTTTTAATAGCTAAGGAGTATTCCATTGTGTAAATGTACCACATTTTCTGTATCCATTCCTCTGTTGAAAGACATCTGGGTTGTTCCCAGCTTCTGGCTATTATAAATATGACTGCTATGGACATAGTGGAACATGTGTCCTTAATACATGTTGGCGCATCTTCTGGGTATATGCCCAGGAGTGGTATAGCTGGGTCCTCAGGTAGTACTATTTCCAATTTTCTGAGGATCTGCCAAACTGATTTCCAGAGAGGTTGTACCAGCTTGCAATCCTACCAGCAATGGAGGAGTGTTCCTCTTTCTCCACATCCTCGCCAGCATCTGCTGTCACCTGAGCTTTTGATCTTAGCCATTCTGACTGGTGTGAGTAGAATCTCAGGGTTGTTTTGATTTGCATTTCCCTGATGACTAAGGATGTTGAACATTTATTTATGTGCTTCTCAGCCCTTCGAGTTTCCTCAGTTGAGAATTCTCCAGTCCAAGTGGGTCAAGGACTTCCACATAAAACCAGACACACTAAATCTAATTGAAGAGAAAGTGGGGAAAAGTCTCAAACACATGGGCACAGGGGAAACGTTCCTGAATAGAACACCAATGGCTTATGCTCTAAGATCAAGAATCAACAAATGGGACCTCAGAAAACTGCAAAGCTTCTGTAAGGCAAAGGACAGTGTAAATAGGACAAAACGGCAACCAACAGATTGGGAAAAGATCTTTACCAATCCTACATCCGATAGAGGGCTAATATCCAATATATACAAAGAACTCAAGAAGTTAGACTCCAGAGATCCAAATAACCCCATTTAAAAATGGGGAACAGCATGCCCTTCTTAAAGGTCAGTTTTGAAGTTAGCAATGATCATTGTCCAACCCCTGAGAAGATGTCTGAGGAATGATGTCTTAAAGGGAAAGGGCATGGAGACATTTCCATGAATCCAGGCTCTGGGTGGTTTATCTGTTCTGTGGAGATACTGTATGATATTTGTTAGCAGGAAGCTGATTCCTCCATCAGTCTCTGCTCTAATTATTAGTGCTTTATCTCTGACTATAACTTCCAATAAGCTTCACAATTGACAACCCTTCTGCTTTTGCTTAGCTGTTTCTTCCCAGTCACTGGCAGTTTCCTTTAACCTTGCAGGGTTTGATCATGATGCTGATCTCAAGCATCTAGGGATCTTTTTAGTTTTTACTTCTGCACATCCCTCAGCTCACATTTATGTCCCATGTACTTGCTTTCCAGGTACCCTCAGAGCCCCAATTTCACACATGCGAACTGTTGTAACAAAGGCTATGGAAGTGTGGTTTTCATAAAGACATGTCAGTAAATTTGGTAGTATTTACATGTAATCTCAGTACCAACAAGCTTGAGGCAGAAGACTGCTGAGTTCAAGGCCAGCTCATGCTCCACAGTAAGAGCAATAGCAGTTTACTCAATAACAACTAACAAACAAAATACAATTTGATGCTTTTGATATAGCATCCACTGAGATGGTTTAAGACAAGAATCTAAAGAATATTTACTGTACTGACCAAAAAGTGTACATTTTAAGTAAGTAAACTATGTCCATGATAGATTAACATAGTAGAAACCTGACCTAGATACAATCATTAATTTTCTTTCTTGATTGTAAAATAAAAACACTGAATAAAGGCGTGATTTAAGAAAGCATTGAACAAGGTGTTATTAGCAAAAACAATAGGATGGAGGAAAGAATCATCCTTATATTTCCCCCCCAAATATTCACCTGGATGTTTAGTCTTCTATATCTGCATTAAGTGAATGGGAAGAACACCAAATGACTGAGAGTGGCAGGAGACATTGTAGTCCAAGGTAAAGATTCCCTGTCTGAGAGATCTGATAGCCTTGTGCAAACACATAAGATTAGGCATTCCTACAACAGAGTGTAGCCACTGACAGGCAGGCATGAAGCAGGCCAAAAGCACAGGCAGACATCCATTGAGGCTGGCAGCTGCCCACTGGGATACACACTTCCCTCCTCTGTCCATTCTGAGGGCCTTATTCAATCAGTAGGCCTGCTCCTCAGGGGACTGGCACGTTAATGCAAACTGCTACCACTCCAAAGTAATGGAGTGAGAGAACCATTATTTTAAATGGATTGAGGCCACACAGTCCCCAATTTCATTAGCTCCCTTTCAAAGGTGCCCATCTACCAAATTCCATGGCACCTGTAGAAATGGGAGAGGGGCTCACGCAGAGGCTATTTTACCCTTCTTCAGCCATCTAAGGATGTACATAAACTGACAGGCACTTGGGACTTTTAAACATGCTAATGTTTTAATCTCTAGGATATACCAGCTATGACAGGAAATACAGGAAGTAGACAAAGAAGCTGAGGCAGAAAGTAAACACAAAGCATCTGTATAAGAAGAATACAAAGCTGTGAGCTAGGATTTGAAGGCAAGAAGCTAAAAGTAGATCTGGCCAAATCTACCATGCTGTGGTAGTGCTTGGGATATTGTTTACTAGTAGATCTCTTGCCTAGCATACATGCAACCCTAGGATGGATTCCCTGTTCCATAAAAGTAAATATATGAATTAATTAATTAATTACTTGGGTTTGATGCCCAGTTGTAGTGATGCAAACCTATAATCCCCAGGTAGGATTCACTCAGGAGGTGAAAGCAGAAGGGGGCAAAGTTCAGTCTTCCTCAACTATATAGTCAGTTGGAGGTCACTCAAAGATACCTAAGCCCTGTCTCTTATCTAAAACACTCACCCACACCACACACACACACACACAGAGAGAGAGAGAGAGAGAGAGAGAGAGAGAGAGAGAGAGAGAGAGGCACATACACACACAAACACACAAAACAATTCCTTTTTTGTTCATGACTAAGTCTGAAGCATAGAATACCAAATTTGGCCTTTCAAAACTTCTGAGTCAGTAAATGGATGCAGCTTTAAACCACAACATATGTAATAATTTGTTGCTAGACTGGTAGAAATCTTATGCAGGATCTGTTTACTCACTCAGGAATTTCCAAGTTCCAACACTGGTGAAGCTTACTCTAATTCATCACCCAATATCCATAATTGAAGCACCTCATTGACTTGAGCTAGACATACAGTGGGAACATTTACAAGAGCTAAGCTTGCATTAAATAGCAAAATGGCATCTGCTCCTGTGTGTCCAGCCCAGTTGGATATGTAAATATTAAACATCCACATATATACATATAAAGTGGAAAGCTTTGGTTATTAAAATGGAGAGGAAGTACTTGGCACTAGGTAAGCCTTCAGCAGAGAGTCTGGTGAAGGGTTTGTCACTGAAGAGGAAGGCATGCCAGCATTCCAGCTGAGCAACACAGTACTAGTGGGAAGGAAATGAGGATGTAGGGTTGGAGAGCTTTGTGGCAGAGCAAAGCAGAGATCTGGAACCAGAGGCTTGTGAGAAACTGCAGTGTTGAGGAGCATTGCAGGGGTCCTGTAATGAGGTTCTGTGTGTTATTCTAATGACTTTCTGTAAAGAAAATAAAACATACATCATGCTCCAAAAGGAGAGGCATTACCTGTTGATGAATAACTACACAAACTGTCATGGACATGCGATTCTACCCAAGCTGTTCTGTGAACCATTCTCTTTCCCATGTACGGCGTAAGAGAACTTAGAATGGAGCTAGCCCTTCAAGTGCCAGATCACCCATAGATTACCACTTTTTTAAAAGAAGAAAAATGGGTAGCATTTATATTTGCATAAGCACACATAACTGATCTTTTGTACAATATCTCCTAACCAACAACTTGGTGCAAAAAATATCGAAGTGATTATTAAATTTAAAAATATTTTGATACAATATTAGGATTACATCTATTTTGTAGAATAAAATACAAGTAGTCTGCCTGCCTCTCCATGTAGGTGAACTATAATCACAACTGCAGATTTTTTGAAAGGCCAAGTTTGGTATTCTATGCTTAAGACTTAGGGACCCATAGTGCTGGCCACATAGGTGGCAGAGGATAGCCTTGTTGGACATCAGTGGGAGGAGAGGCTCTTAGGCTTGAGGGTATTCGATGCCCCAGTGCAGGGGAATGCTAAGGAGGGAAGACAGGAGTGGGTGGGTGGGTGGGGGAGCACCCTCATAGAGGCAGAGGGAGGGGGGTGAGATAGGGGGTTTCCAAATGGGAGCCCTGGAAAGGGGAAAACATTTGAAATGTAAATAAAGTAAATATCCAATTAAAAAAAAAAGACTTAGTCATGAACAAAGGAGAAAATGGTATTTTGTTTTGTGTGTACTGTATGTGTGTGCATGTGTATGTGGTATGCTGTGTATGTGTACGTCCAGTCCGTGCATGTGTGTGTGTGTGTGCATGTATATGTGTGTGCGTGTGTGTGTGTGTGTGTGTGTGTGTGTGTGTGAGAGAGAGAGAGAGAGAGAGAGAGAGAGAGAGAGAGAGAGACAGTGTTAGACAGGGGATAGGGTCTTAAGTATTCCAGAGTGACCTCCAACTGACTATGTAGTTGAGGAAGACTTTGAACTTTGGCTCCTCCTGCCTTCACCCCGAGTGAACCCTTTCTGAGGATTATAGGTTGTATCACTACAATCACTTTGTAAGGCACTAGGGATCAAACCCAGGTTTTCCTGCATATTAGGCAAGCACTGTATCAAGTGAGCTATAACCTTGGCTCATGGAAACTATAAATTAATGCAAATAGAGAAAATAAATATCTGCTGAATACATGAGGAAATAAATGTATACCTTTTTTGACTAGGATAATCAAATGATAACTATGGATATACTTGGCAAAGAGAAGAAATATCCCCAAATGCAAGCATCTGCTATGATGAAGCCAATGATGTCTTCATATAAGGGGAATGTTGATCTTTCTGAGGATAGAAATTAGTCCTGGCAATGGACTGGAACAGGTTAGTGATGGAATTTGTGTACTTTTTATCCCTGGGTGCACTTGCAATCAGAACAGCAACTACCTGCTATGGACAGATTAAGGGACATCAGCAAAATGGCCAAGAACTGTGCTAGATGACACAATTTGAATGCTAGGTTTCCATATAAACTTGCTTCAACCTGAGTAAGACAGTTCTAGGAGACACTAAAGATAAACCTGGGAAACTAGCACCCAGTACAAATGTAACATTTAAAGACAGTACATAAGTTTCATATGCTTACCAGGACATTTTCTTGAAAAGCCAAGAGAATTCTGGTTTTTTGTTTTTGTTTTTGTTTTTCCTGAGGACTTTCTGATATTTCAATTCAAGCCAAGAAGAAGCCTGCTAGAGAAGCTCACAGCACAGAATAGATGCCAAATAGCTCCTGCACAAGCCTTGGAGTCTAAGAGACCTGTGTTTCTAGCTCCAACTCTTACAACTAGTAGGAAACTTGGTTATTTGCTGATACTTCGATTTCCTTAAGTATAATGGGAAGAGTAAGATAATCTAACACACACACACACACACACACACACACACACACACACAGAGTTATGCTTCATACCACCTTTAGTACACAGAAATAAGTAGAAAATGGTCTTGCCCCTATGTCGTACTGTGGTTTGAATGAAAAGTGACCCATCTAGGCTTAGGTATTTTAGGTCCCCAGTTGGTAGCACTAGTTGAGGAAGTTTAGAAGGCATAGCTTTGGGGGAAGAAGTATGTCCTGGGAAGCAGGCTTTGGTTGTTTATATCTTGTGCCACTTTCTGTTGACTCATCTTTTTTCTTGCCTTTGAATCTGTGAGCTTTGAGCTTTGCATCTCTATGCTTGCTTCCATGTCTTCCACCATGATGGACTCTTATCTTTTCAGAGCCTTAAACCTAAACAAACAATTAATCAAACCAATAAACAAAAACCTATTAGATGTAACTTAGAAAAGAAAGAGGTTTTTGTTTTTATCACAACAAATGAAAAGTAACTTAATATAGTGCCCATGAATGCCACTTCAGTGGATTCTGTCAATGATCTCACAAGCATATGTACATAGAATTTTTGGAAACTATATCTGCACTAACCTTGTATACAGGTTTGTTTCTCCCTATTATTTTCTAGGCAGTGCATCACAACAGCTATTTCATATAACCAACACTGGATTAGATGTAATAGGTCATCTAGAGGTAACCCACAGCTATATGGGTAGATAGACACAGGTTACATATAGACACTGTTATTGTATAGGACAACAACAACAAAAAGACCCAAGAGGAGGGATGCTCTTAGGTCCATATTCTTTAGCTCCTGTACTAGCTACTAGTATGGAGTTTTAATGAATACCTGACAAAAGCAACTTAAAGAGAAAAGATTTATTCTGGCTCATATTTATAGGATACTGTCTGCCATGTGACCAGGGGCTGGGATGGAGTGGATGCAGAAGCCTGGGGCAGCTAGTCACACTGCATCCATATTTAGGAAAATAACAAACGACACTGCTCAGCCAGGTTTCTTCTTATTATACTTTCCATGACTTGTATCAAGGGAGTGGTTCTCTCTTCCTTTGGGTTAGTTATTGCCACTTCAATGAACCTGATAAAGATTTCTAATAGGTGGATCAGTGGTTTAGAGCAATTGCTGCTCTTGTAGAGGACCAGAATTCAGTTCCCAGCACCTAGATTGGATGGATCACAACTACCTATAACTTCAGATACAGAGAGTCTGATAACACCTTCTCCTCGCTGTAGGTTCCCACATAAGTGCACAACCCATCATACATATATGTATACGTATACTTATACATATACATATATACATATACATCAACACAACTAAAACGTGAATCTCAGAATATTTTTTAAAAAAGAGAATCCCTCACAGGTATTCCTAGCAGCTAATGTAAACAATCCTTCACAAGTCACCCAGAGGCTTATTTCCTAGTGATTTCAGACCCTTTCAAATTAACAACCATCATTAACTATCACAATTACTACTTCTTCTTCTTCTTCTTTTTCTTCTTCTTCTTCTTCTTCTTCTTCTTCTTCTTCTTCTTCTTCTT
>JADRCH010000166.1:2817067-2929769 GCA_019843965.1 Rhynchomys soricoides | reverse complement strand
TTCTTCTTCTTCTTCTTCTTCTTCTTCTTCTTCTTCTTCTTCTTCTTCTTCTTTTTATTTTGCTGGTGGGATTGCAAGCTGATACAACCTCTCTGGAAATTAGTTTGGTAGGCCCTCAGAAAAATGAACATAATACTACCTGAGGACCCAGCTATACCACTCCTGGGCATATACCCAGAAGATGCTCCAACATGTAATAAGGACACATGTTCCACTATGTTCATAGCAGCCATATTTATAATAGCCAGAAGCTGGAAACAACCCAGATGTCCCTCAACAGAGGAATGGATACAGAAAATGTGGTACATTTACACAATGGAATACTACTCAGCTATTAAAAACAATGACTTCATGAAATTCACAATAACTTCTCCCTTCCTTCTTTCCAGCCAGTACAGATTTAGAGTAACTTACACCTTGTTCCAGGTACTAAGGAGGTTACAAATGAACTGAAACTTTGCCTTTGTCATTTGCGGAACAGCATATAAGACATGAAAAACAGCATCAAAGAATACATTATCTATTTATGTGAGGGAGAAATGATGGAGAGTGGGAGAGACAGTACAATATATCACAAATACAAGCTACAGGAAAAAAAAAAAATCAGAACGTAAAGACAAACCAGAATTCAAAAAGCAGAAACAAGCTATAGAGGAACCTGGATGGGCAGGAAAGAGTCAAATCCAGTGCAGCATTATTTCTAATGGGTGGAAAAAGCCTGGGGAAGGAATGGGCTGGGATGATTTTGCCATCCTTGTAAAAGGAGCCATAGGAAGAAGATGAGGCAGACCACAGAGGATGTTGGAGGCTGGTGGGCTGGATGAGCACAGAGTAACATATGGATGTGGGGGTTACCAACAGTTTCTTCTGAGCATTAAGAAAAGAAGTGTAATAAACAGTAATTTCAAAATCTATCCATGTAAGTAAATACCAGGGGAAAATGGGACCACTTATGTATGTAAATCCAACCCATGTGTGCCCTTCTTTCTTGGATATACCATGTAATAAATTCTGAAAAAGTCAGCTTTCACTCTGATTATATACCTAAGAAAGGGTGTGTGAACTTAGATATACCAGCTGATTCATCTAGACAGGGTCCCATGTCTGTGAATCTGTTCTAGGACTCCAGATGACAATAGCTCTTGTGGCCCCATGGTCCCTTCATTGCTCTTTTTAGACCTGGTACTATTATGCAAGTCCTCTTGTCCAACCTTTTCCCAGTCTAGAGTTTCCCACCAGAAATTTCTTCACTCCATCTCCTCAATCAGGCCCATTGCCTCTTTCTGCTTTCTCCCTCTTCTGCGAGGCACAAAGAATCCTAAGGAAACAGACAAAAGATGCTGGCACAGCTGGAGCGTGCTTGCACGCTCCTCTGAATTTTTGACTTGGATGATTACCCGTTTCTCATATGGTTTCATCTTTACTCCTGGGCCTATTCAACTGTCAATCCATTTTTAGCTTAGAAACTATCTATTTCTCAACACACCTAGCGTATGGGACCAAAATCTTCTGAAAAAACTCTTTTAAAAATTTTCTTAGCAAGAAACATGTTCTCATCCATCCACCAAATGTTTCATATGACTTTTAAATAACAGGTAAAGGGTATGGCCAAGCACAGAGCATGACTGCCTCTTTTGCAGTTGGCTAGTTTCATATATTTCCCTATAACTGAGAAAACTATAATCTTTAAAAGGCACTCAGCCAATTCATAAGTGTGCCAGCAGCATCACCTAATCACATCCAAAAGACTCCACCTCCTTGAAGATCAGCATCTCAACATAAGCATGGTGGGATTATGCAAGTAATCTGTTACTCATTGACATCTGCACCAGAACCAGGGAGCTGCCTACAACCAGGTCAGAACATGGATATTACCCATCCTGCTTCCCAGAGCACAATAGCCAAGTCCATATCTGTTGACCTTGCTGGAGAATTGCCCATGCAGGCATACAGTTATGAAGGCATGCAGGCCCCACTACATCAAATGATTAATAAAGGCAAGAAGTAGAGCAGTCCAGTTTTCTCACCTCAAATAGAAATAGTGTGGCTTGGCAGGGTATACTGGAATTTCTAATATGTGGTTCAAACTTAGAACTATCTAGCTACGGACTCTACTCTCACCCTTGATGTATACTGGGAGGAAGTTAAACTGATTGGAGCTCTGGGAATTAACTCAAACCTAGTGGCCTGAAGGACTGCACCACAATCGGAACCACTTCTCTGGTTCCAACCCTTTTTCCTGTCCTCTCTACAAGAACTAATTTCACCAGCCACTCTTGTTCTAAGTCTTGCTAATTCCTATCTCAGAGTCTGTGTCCAGGAGAAATGGATGGCTGCCAAGCCAAGAACTGGGGAAGCACTCGTGTGGATGCTTCCAATGATTTCATCTTATCCCTTGGCACCGACGAGCACCGCTGTGTGCCAAGCATCGTATTCCCTGAAGAAACTTAGAGATTTGTGGTAGAGCCCAGAGTCACAGAGTCTTCCAAACATTCATCAACAAAACCTAACGTACTAGCTGCTATTCCAAGGAGCTTACTCCTTAATATCCAAGGCAGTTGCAGTGATCCAACGTGGACCATCTGTTCTTGTCCTGCTCAGACAGGAGAGTGAAATTCCTGGGAGGGCTTAAAAGCACAAGTTTGTCACATTCAGACATAATGTGGCAGCATTTTCAGTCCAGCTGTGAAGCACTGCATGACTACAAAAACACTAAGTCCCAGAGGAGGTACCACTAGATGCTGATGAAATAGGGACTGGGCCAGCTTTATGATCTAATTGGGCATCAGAGGGGTCAGGGCTCTAAACAGGTCTTTGAGCATAGATGTTTTTGCTGTGAATACAAGGACAGCTTTGTAGCCCTACTTACTTTGCTTTACTTTAAAAAACAACAACAACAAAAAAAAAAAACTTAACTACATTCTCCCCAAAGAAACAATTGTATTTCTAAAAATTAATTTTGGAACAGCATAAAATACCTACATTTATAGGATTGAGCACTAATTGTTCCTTTATTTTAGAGTTTAATTAAGAAGGAGTTGGCACACAGAAGGCCAGGGTTGGTATTCATGTCTGCTGGGGACTCATCTGAACACAGGAAACAAAATCAACATTAATCTGTGTCAGGCATGAGCTAAAAGCCACAGCCACCAGGCCCTTCAGATTAGTTAACACATGGTCCTGTGTAATCCCACTGTATAGCCTTTCCTGTCTAAAGATATCCCACTGGGTATAGTTTGACACAATTACCACAGTCACTGAGATTTCAACATAACTTGTGCTTGCATTTATATAAAAGGCTGTAGCAACCTGAGGATTTGCAAACGTTCAGTTCCTCTGTATTCTCTACTGCTCCCAGCTCCATCTACTGTGTATTATTATTCTTAGGGCTTGACTCAAGCCTACAGACCTCAGAACTTGTGCAGATGCTCTGTGAATGCTATTTTAGCAAGTATGCTATATCTCATATTTACAATAAAGTTTTGGAAGCAACAGTCTTAACTACAGTCATAAACCCTACAAGCAAATGAACTCATTCTCATCTTTAACAAAAGGATTATTTTATTTTTAAAGTATGATCCCAGGGACACCAATGGAAGAGTTAGGGAAGGACTGAAGGGGCAGAAGGGGACTGAAATCCCATAGGAAGAACAACAATATTAACTAACAGGAGCTCCCAGAGCTCCCAGGGACTAAACCAACAACCAAAGAGTGGGTCCATGTCTCCCAAACTACATATGTAGCAGAGGATTGCCTTATCCAGCATCAATGGGAGGGGAGGTGTTTGGTCCTGTGGAGGTTTGTTGCCCCAGTGAAGAGTGATGCTTGAGGGGTGAGGCAGGGGTGGGTAGGTAGGGGAGTACCCTCTTAGAGACAAAGGAGAGGGGAAATGAGATGGAGGTTTGTGGAGGTGAGACTGGGAAGGGTGACAATATTTGACTTATAAATAAATAAAATAATCAATAAAAGAAAAAGAAAAATTAATGTGTGTGCAGTACCCAGAAGAGTGTCTTGGATCTATCCTTTTTTTTTTTTTTCTTTGCATACATGCTGGGAAGGAAAGGGTTTATTTTCCCTTACAGTTTCCAGTCAGGGTAGGACTCTGGAGGCAGGAACCAAAGCAAAAGCCATGAAGGAAATGTTGTTTATTCTCTTGTTCCTCCTGCTCTGCTCAGTTTGCTTTCCTTTACACCTCAGAACCAAACAGTCAGAGATGGCAGTGCCCAATGTAATGAGGCCCCCTACATTATTCATCGATCAAGAAAATGCTCCATAAACTTCCTTATAAATCAATTCCCCAGTTCAAACCTTCTCTCCAGCTGTCAAACCCTGTTTTTAACCATGAGCCTTAAGTCAAAGTCCTACATGCCAGTCTCCATCTCAGAGTCTAAGAGAAATGGGCTGAGTGGGAAGACCAATAATTTACAAGGATTAGGATTTTAAGAGTGAGGAGGGCAAGTCACATCAGTTCATGAATAGTCAGCTGGGGAAGAGGAAGAACAAATGACATGAAGCAGACATGTTCCAAAAGACATGTGCTCTCCCACTGTGCCTCTGTATCTTTGTCTATAGCACACAGAACACAAAGCCATCCTGTCTGAGGGTTTGCTCAGAAGATGAGTCAATTCCTGCTAGATGCTGAGATGGGAGCCACACATTCCATGACCTTATATTGCTCTAACTTCAATCTGCAAGGACCCTTAGGGTTGATGTAGCATGATCTTTGTAATTTTGGGGTTTGGTTCACTAATATCCATCCCAACAATGCTATCTCAGGTCTGTTCTGCCCAAATTAGAGAAGATAAGGTATAAAAAAATCTCTTCTTCTCCTGAAAAGTTCTGACGAAAGCAAGCACACCTCATTTCTGCATTATGCTCACTCAGATCTACTCAGGAGAGGGTACATTTGTAGTATCCTTCCTTGCCTATTCCTGGACACCAAGCAGAATTTACTTCCTGTTTCTAGAAATAGTGGGATGTTTTAAAGTAGTATTCAGTAGAAAAAAAAACATTCAGACCCAATACTTGGGTGTCAATAACATGGGCTCTGAGGAGATTTATACTTAACTTTTAATCTTAAATATAGGAATTAATTTTCATTTTATATTTAATATTTAGCCATTTATACAATTTTGTGTAATTTTATCCTTATTTCTCTTTTCTATCTCTCTTTCTGAATATGAGCCATGTCAATTCCCCAAAAATATGGTAATACAATCTATAATCCTGTACAGTCTCCCGCATTAAACAAATGTTTACATTTATGACTCTACAATTATTTTTAAATAAAAGAAAATGAGGTAAGATCCTGCTAAAGAGGCCTCCTGATTGATTTCATCTCTCCCATTCTCAGAGATAATCATTATTCTGAAATTAGTGGGCATGTGTCTTTCCTACAGCTTATTTCTTAATACTTCCATTATACTTCTGAATATTCAATATAATGTGTAATGTTGGTTTGCATGCTTAAATTTTTCATATAGATGGTATCATACTGTGAATAAAAAGAATTTATCCTAGGAGTGAAAGAATAATTTTTAACATTTGAAAATCTATTTTTAGGATCCATTTCATAAAGGTAGTAATAAAAATATATCAGATAATTATTTGTATACTGTAAACACATTTGAAAAATTCAATATACATTTAAAACACAAACACTTTTAAATCTGTTAATATTCTATGTTAGTTCAGGGTTTCACAAATCTAGTAATATTGATATTATGAGCAGAGTTATTTTTCATGATGGGGCTTGTGCTATGCATTATTGCAGGTTCCTCTTACTGGGAACTAAGAGCTTATGCTATATTCTGGCACTTTTTCAACACACTTTCAATAAGTGTCCTGGCTTTGCAGTGGTGCTGATGTTTTAGACAGCAATGATGCTCTTGATATTGACACTCCTGGGGCAACATGATATTGCTCTAATGTGTATTAAAAAGTGTTGTGTTCTTGGGATTTCCCTTGGCACTTTTCCATCCATCATAGGTGCTTTCTGTCTCTGTAGTTATTTCTTCCTAGGAAACAGGCCAAGGCAAAAATGACAGGACCTAAGGAAGAGGCAGACTCCTGCCCCGGAGAATACAAGTGGGGAACATATCATGGGCAGAATAAATAGATTTAGGTGAGAATGGATTAAGTTTAAAAACTCCCACTCTGGTCTCAAGCAGATGTCTAAGACTAAGAAGATAAGAAGAGATGGGGATGCTACACAGGACAGTGTGAAGAAACCCTAACTTGCTCCCTTCCTCATACTTAGATGGATGCGCCAAAGTCCTTCTGATGTGTTAGTAACTTTTTTAGTATTTACTTTTTACCATAATGACTAATATTTGATGCTGAGCAAGTAATGTAACCTGACTAGATCTTGTTTCTTCCAGTGTGTGTGAGCCCGAGATTCACTCAACTTTAAAATTTTATGATGTTCGTCCTCTCTCTCCTTTCCCACAGATTAACTGCTCTTCATAAATATGTAGTAACTGCTTGAAAAATATTCGGGTGTCATCAGTTTTAAGTCACGAAAGATTGAGATGTAAAAAGTAAAATAAAAATGAAAAGTTGGGCTACTTTATCAGGCAGCGTGAACTGACTGCCAGAGAGACCCTTCTTGTAAAATACCAAATTAATGGCAGTTTGACTGTTTTTTTATTCCCTTCCTCTGCCTTCTTCTGCTAGTATTTTCAAATAGTGCCTGTTCCTGGGGCCACAGAGCACTGAAGGTGTAATAGATCTTCCAGGGTTTTTTGGGTTTTTTGTTTGTTTGTTTTCCAACTAGAGTAATGTTTCCCACCACCGTTCCCTAAGTGTCACTTACTTTGCCATTTTGGATAGGCATTACACTGTCGATTGTAAAAAATAAAAAAACCCTGGAACATTGAAAGGGTAATCATTCTCATGGTATTATGAAATGGAAGAGTCTGAATTCAAGGCCTTGGTCATAGTGAGAGAAGACACGAACAGGACACTTGGATGTGTGACACATTGCATGCTTCATTTATAAGCACATTGTTCTTCTTGCTGACTCCCCTAAAAAGTCAATCAGAAAGCCTTGTGTTTACACCCTTCTGATTTTTTCTATTCTTGCCCCTCCATGAAAAAAAAACAAAGAAACCAAAAAAACAAACCTCAACATCATTGTAATGAGTTTTTCATAGAGAGACTATTTGGGCAATATATACAAAATTCACTGAGTATCTCACACCTCTGCTGTAGGAGCCTAGTCACTGATTCCCCCTGAAACACATTCCCAGTGTAGAGCCAAACTCAAGGGACTATATCAAAATGAGTCATTCACCTTTGAGAACTAATTTTAAGTGGTTAGAAAATGAGAAAGTCTGTGCAAATATGCCATCAGTTATTAAATCCTGATTTGGAATACACAGAAAATGGCTGTGGGTAAATATCATCACAGGATGATAATGATAATTATTCAAATGCAACCAGCTCCCATAATGCCCAGGCTCCACTCAGAAATATCATAGAGCCAGGCTGTTCTGGAGTTGAGTATTTGTTGCAGTAATGAAAAAAAATTGAAAAGGAAAATCACTGCCACGTTTTGCTATATCATTTTTAAAATTTGTATGACAGGATTTTATAAGCACAATTAAAATAAAGGAGAAAGTCAGAGCCAAATGATTTACCACATTTGTGATACATGTAGAGCTCCTATCTGTAACAGGGAATATTTTATCCTATGCAAAGCAACTGACCTGAAAAATAGGCAAAGATCTTAAATGCAGGGCTGGAGAGACAGTTCAGTAATTAAGAGTACATACTACCCTCGAAGAGCACACAAATACAGCACTAATATCCATACAAACCCCTGTAACTCCACATCCAAAAGATCTAACACCCTCTTCTGGTCTCTGCCATGTGGATGCTGGACACAGAAGCAGATACTTGGGAATAATAACAGGTGCTCCTATTAAGAGCTGAGCTATCTCTCCAGGCCCAAAACAAACACATTTTCCAGAAAAGAACTTAAACATGTAACAGATCAAAAATGTTGTGGCCAATTACCAGGTGAGAAGAATATTCCAATCACTGGTAAGTCAAGGCAAATGAATTAAAATGGTGCATAGCTATTTTGTCTTTTAGCTTAGCAAAGATTAACAACATTTAACATGGAGTGCAAGGGAGAATGCAGGGGTGGCACAGACTCTCTCAAACACCATAAATGTAATGTTTATCAACGTGTAAATGTGTCTACCTTCAGACTAATCAGCACAACTTTGGCATGCATTTCCTGTGGAAAAACTGAACATTTGCTTAAAGACACTTATGCTCCTTCCTGAATACTCACCACATCAAACATCTGATGGAAAACAGATGGCCATTATTAAGGAACTGCCTAGAAGTCCTAATTAATTCTCAAAAATCCACTATGTGATCACAAAATTTTGTGTGTGCTTTTGTACATGTGCATATAATTGGGTCAATGCAGATACAGTGATATGGACATTTTCATAAGAGATACTATGCAACAGTAATTATAAAACTCTATCATATCGATTACTAATGATAATTATAGCCATTGTCACAAAATTATTGTAAAATTCAGCATTGAAAAGTGCCTGAGAATATAAAAATTAACCTGCTAAAGGTGCCCGTCTTTTGGAATTGTGATTGAAGAAAAATTTCATTGTGTCATGTAAATTCCTCTGCATCACTTCAGTCTTTGATAATGAAATGTATTATTCTTCTTTCAGTTAGACAGAGCCAGGGGCTGTCCTGATGGCTTAATAGTTAAGAGTACACATCTCACTCATGCAGAAGACTGAATTCAGTTTCCAGCAGACATATCAGGTGGCTCACAACTGCCAATAATTCTGGATCCAAGATGTTCTTTCCTCATCTCCTTGGGCATCTTTACTCATGTACACATGCCCACATCACACACACACATACACACACACACACACATACACACACACACACTTAAAAAAAAAATAAAACAATTCTTAAAAAGAAATAGGCTGAAGCTATTTTCAAAAGCTTTGCATCCTCATTTTACTTTTAAAGACTTGTGGCTTGTACTTGACCAAGTGAATGAATCCATGTGCTAAGAAGAATCATCCAGTGTCTGAGCAATGGTAGTTCAGTTTCTACAGAGGAAATTTGAGCAGACTCTTTCAACAGGTGTAATGAATCTCATCATTGGTACATGTAAACATGTGTGTGTTTCTGTGTTTCTGTGTATATCTGTGTGTGTGTACATCCAAATGAGTGCACACACATGTGTTTGTGCAAGTGCATGTAAAATGTGTGTATAAGTCAATACCTGCATATGTGTTTGTGTGTTTAAATAATTAGGTTGAGAAGTTTATGGTTAGGGAAAGGTGCTTTTTTTCACATTTTAAGCCATTTCAACTTTCCTAAGCATCATTTCACTTACAGATAAACTTGTCCATAAGGTAAATGGCCACATTGACTTCTGCCCTACTTTCCAGGACAGCTGTGTAAAGTAAATGAATCAGCAAGGAGGAAGCCACTGTGAAAGAGCCTCAGAAGGTGTAATGTTTTCTGTGACTTTGGAAGATTCCCAAACAATGTGTCAGTGTATCAACCAAGGATGAGTGACTGACTCCAGCACTTTACCCAGAACCTCATATGTTAATTGCATTTACAAACATATTCAAGTTCACTGCATATGCTACAAACCATGTATCAATCATCAGATGCCATAGATTAATTAGGAAAATTTGTACCAAATTCCAGAGGTTGGAAATTAGACTTCAGAGACCAGTGTGTTGTCACTAATATCAACTATGTAGTAACTAAACTTTACTAGTCTTGCATAGTCTGTGCTAGCATTTTAGTAGGAGCTGTCATAGACATTACTCATGACTTCCACACCCTGGAAGAATCAATGATGTAAGAGATATAAGACATCTTACTTCTTAATGAATTGGTTGAAGAGAGATAAGTACAGTACTGCTAGCAGACATATTTGTGATCAGTCAGAAATGTGATGTTCAGTATGGCTTCCTTGCTCAGCCAACATGAACCCAGTACTCATTTCTACATTCCCCTCCCCATAGTTTCTTCTGCTGAGAATTATAAGCAACCAAACGTCATTTCCTCCAGGAGGGGTCAGGAGCCACTGATGTCTACATCTAAGACTGTGGAGTTTCTCTTTCCTGATACAAGAGTCAGAAGAGCAGGTAAAACTTTTAGCTTTCCCCTGAAGGGAATGTATATGCACTGCTGGAGTTGTGGAGACCTCCATGAAGCCATGAGGAATAGGCTGAGAACAGAAGAGATGTGGGCCAAGACACTGTCAAATTGTCTAACTACAACCATTGCTAGGTCTCGTCTTTCCTCAAATATATTCTTCTAACAAACTCTTGTTTAGATTGATCAGTATTCCATGGATTTTTCTGTCCCTTGATACTGTAAAAATATCACAATAAATCTAAGTATCTAGGTTACTGACATGTGAAGTAAAGATAGTAATGCCTATCTCACAGCAACATATGCACAGATATGCATATGGCACAAAGACATGGATAAAACTTATGAGGCATTCTTACAATAACAGTCCCTGAGAGGGCCTATACAACTACTGGCTCATTACACTCTCGCCACTTAATTTTTCTCCACACTGATTTGTATCAAGAATAAAATATGGCATCAATTATTTATCGACTTCTTGTCTATGCTCTTCATGAGGCCAGAAACTTCATTGTGCTTATTGCTGTAATTTCAGTATTTGAAATTGTACATAGGGCACAACTCACATTTGATAAGTATTTATCAGCTAACGGAAGAACAAATTAATGTACGTAAACTGTTCAGCATATAAACATTCTAATAAATGAGAGTGGTTGTGATTGCTGTCACAGACGATGATGGTTACAGGACAGGCAAAACCAATGATACAGAGAGAATGTTAAAGGAGGGAAGCACCATGACCATCCTGACAGAGGTGGATAAACAGATAGAGGATGTGCAGGCAGGATGAGCAGTCTGTGCTCCTAAAAGATCTCTCATGTCCATCTTCTTCCAGTTAGGGATTTCGACATTTTTCATATAAGGTCTCACTGCATTACTCCAGCTTTTCTCAAACTCCTGGAATCAACAGATCCTTCTGCCTCTGCTTCTCAACTAGCTGGAACCACAGATGTGTCCCACTTTGCCCATATCCATGACCATCCTCATTTCTTGCCTGGTGTGGTGGTGCATACCTACAATTCCAAGCCTAAAATCTCAACATATGGGAGGTAGAGGCAACATATGAGGAGTTTAAGGTCATCCTAAGCTGCTGTGCAGTGGGTTGGAGGCCGCCATGGGGTACACAAGACTCTCATTTATAATGCATAAAATGTACTATAAGAACTGATCAGAACTGTGCTTATATATTAAGGATCAGATATGTAGCAATAATTAAAGAAATAGAGGCTATGGATTTGAGAGAGAGCAAGAGTGGTGGTATACAAGAAAGGTTCAAACAAAGGGAAGGGAAAACATATGATTATACCTTAATTTCAAATACATACATAGACACACACACATACACACACACACACACACACACACACACACACACACCACTGCACGCCTGTGCACAAGCACACGAAGTAAAAGGAATGAAAGAAAATTGTCATTCTTTGGCTGTTTGTAGTCTGTGACTGGAAAGAATATAACTCTTCAGGCATTGTCAGGCTAACAGAAATTAGGGGTGTGTCTGTCTCTCTATTTTAAGATTGTGTCTTTCCATGTTTTCCTGGCTGTACTGGAATTAATTATGAACATGAGGTTGACCATGAATTCCATGAGATCACTGTCTGCCTCCTGAGTACTGGGATTAAAGGCATGTGGCAACATGCCTGATTTAGTAACAGGATTACAAAACAATGAACAAACTTGAGTTTTGTTTTTAAACTGACTTATCAAAATGAATAAAATATACAAAGAATCTTAGAGGCTACCCAACTGGTTACTTCCTTGTGGCTCAAAGGCCAGACATTATGGGATTTTAATAAGATACTGGCCAGTATCTTAAGGATGTTGGATGATTGTTTATAGTGATAGGATGTTCAAGGGTGTAATTCAGATGACCTACTGGACACTGGAGTTGTGCGTGGCACAGTCCATCCAATGGACATCCCATTCTCATCTCAGTGTTCTCATGGCATCCACAAACAACAGTCTATGATTGCATTCACTTAAAATTCTTAGAAACCAATCCAGGCCAGGTCTCATTCTCTGCTACTCTGTGTACTGATCCATATGGCATTTACCTGTTACCAGTGCCTTTACCTGTTCAACCATCCCAAGAGCCTCTCTCTCTCTCATTCAGAAGCATGGATGCTCACCTCTGCAGAAGCTCCTTTGGGAAGAAAGTTGTAAATTACAATTATATTTTAATGGAACACTTTGACCAACAAAACACTTTGGGGGCAGACCCTACAAGCTCTTGCAAATTTGTATCAGTTAACACTGTAGGCTCATCTCTAGTTCTGCAATAGAATGAACATTTCACAGGTTCAAATAGTGTATCATTATAGTGAAAATTAGATTTGGACCCTACAGACCTGGAAACCCTAAATGAAGAAATATGAACACGAAAATTCACAGAAACGCATTTAAAAAAAATAAAAGCAGGTCGATATGAGTTAAACTTTTATCAATATAGGAAGAAAAGTACTGTATACCCATCATATATCATAGAAGCATTATCATTCCTTAAAAAAAACAGTCAAGATCTACATATGTTAGATAAATTTAAAAAACATATGTGTATGTATGTTAGGGGAGAGCTATGAGAAAACAAAACAGAGCTGGAAGATGTCTCAGTGGGGAAGAGCAATTGCTACACAACCACAAGAACCTGACTTTGAATCCCTAGCGCCCATGTAAAAAGTCAGGCATGTCTGTGTATGCCAGTAACCCTGGCATTGTAGATATCAAAGACAAGAAGATCACTAAATTTTGCTGGGTGGCTACCTAGCTCTGGGAGACCCAATCTCAAAGAAATAAGGCTGATAAATCAGTATACATATTAACTTACCATCCACCTTTGGGCTCCATGTATGTAATACTCTGCTCAACAAAACACACATATACCACACATACACTCACATACACATATACAATAAAAATAAAAGTATTTCAATTAAAACAATTGTAAACAAGAGCTGTACTTTGCTCCATGAACCATTTATTGTGTTCTTGTCCATTAAAAAAAAAAAAAAAAAACCATCTAGAAGACAAGTGCCTACAACTGACTTGGACTATAGTAATGTCAGGGCAAATTTCATTTCCTCCCTTTCTTATTTTCCCTGAGACAAGATCTCACTTTGTAGCAAAGCCTGGTCTGGAATGTGGGATCCTCCTGGTTCAGTCTCCGAAGAACAATTTGCTAGCATTATAGGCTTTCCTGCCCCATGTGGTCCTTACTTTTTATAATCATGTGGGTTTTACAGATAGAACATCTTTGAGTAGCTTTGCATAGTAAAACCCATAACTATGCCAAGAGTATTATCTGAACACACTCATGTGCTTTGTGTCACTTAACCCAGTCACCATCTAATTGCAACTTTCTTCCAGGAACAATGTCTCCATTACTACTGATGGGCACTTGCAGCATTGGCAACTCAGCAGCTGATTTTTTAAAATTAGAACAGAAAAGACAAATTCCCATAAACTTCCTTCACTGCCTTAGCTTGACTCTGGAGAAGCAGCAAGCATTTTGCAACCTGCTGAGTGACTGCCACCTCACCTCCACACTGCAATATGGGAACAATCTATTGGTGGTTTGTGAACTGCCCTCAGGATAGTAAGAAAGGAACCTTTCTGTTGATAGTCATTTCTTCATGACAGGCAAACAAGAGTGCTCTATGAAACCTAAAGCATATCCATCCGGTAAGCCGAGACAAGGAGATCAAGTGCTAGCAATGCTCTGGTGTGAGAGAGATGACAGTTGTCTGGGAACATCCAGCTAAGTGTTTCTAGGCTCTTACTTCTTGAAGCTCTGCTCTACGTCCACCAAATTAAGAGGAAATAGTTTGCAAAGCTTAAGATAGTGAAAGCAAACGGTCCCGTCACTCCTGATTGCCTCAGAAATTACGGAACATATCCCACTGTATAATAAATAAAACTGATTGGGTGTGTGGTGAAGAACATTGCAGAAACCTGGAGTGCCTTTAAAGACCATTGTGCTGAGCGAGGAGTATTAAAAGTGAGCCATTTCCTTGCTTCACATTTAAATGTGGTGGCTTGGGAGAGAAACTGCACTTGAAATGGATAGGAGTAATTTCCCATCATTATGGAAACCCTAAACAACCCCTGACTGCTTATACCCTCATCTCTTAGCATCCTAGTCAATTACAGTTATTTGTTCCAAACAAACAGAAAGGCCCATGTGATAATGGAGCAATTTAAGGCTGGAAGAATGACACCTGTAATTCAATTTCATGGCAGCAGGTTTCACAACATGCATATAACACAGGAAACATCTCTGTGAGTGTGACATTTCCCCTCTTCCTAAGCTGGGGACTCAGAATAAGTGGGCTCCAACAGAAAGAGGCACTCGCCACAGGCTGGTATAAATCAGCCTGGTTTCCCATTGTTCTGAGGTGCATTAGATGCTAAGGAGAGTGGTAAGATCAAGGCTAGTAACATGGAAGGTGCAGTAATGAGAGACTGTGAGAAAAGACAGCTCCAGAACAAAATTGTCACCCAATTATTACAATCTACAGTATATAAGGCACTGAGCAGGGCGCACCCATCCACATCATATATGTGTGTATATTAAAATCTAAATCAATCCTTTGTATGCAAACCAAAGACAAAACAGTTTTCAGTAGCAACAACCATTTATAATTGGATCTGTGAAATGGAACTCTGCAATGTTAATAATGGTGATTTTAACATGATGCAAACAAAACAAGCTTGAATAGTAATCAACATAGATATTAATAGTGTTTATAATAACATCGGTGAGCACCGAGAACTCACAAAATTCATTAGATTTTCACAAGAGTCAGACTTATGGGTCATTACTGTCATCAAACATCCAACATCACATTGCTGATGAGAGTCTGCAGCTAGGAATACAAACATTGGTTGAGTGACCTTAGGTTGAGTGTACCAAAACATAATCAACCATATAGGGAGAAATCTTGCCTAAATGCTGTCAAGATAACCAGGTGAATTTTGTCTAGCATTTGTGGACTGCTATCTTACACATGATCTTACTAATTTATCTTGTCAATTTGTTCATGAAAAGGGATAGTTGGTTCCCAGAAGACATGAAAATGCAAATAGGTATTTATGCAATCTCACAACTGCTAAAGGAAGACAGAGACTTAAGCCATAGAAATAGCTTAAGCCTTGTTTCCCATTAAGCTTTGGGACTAGATAGATGTTTGCAGTCAGAGTACTGAAGTGCAGTTGTGACTTCACATCAATTGGTTGTATATACATTCAAAATGGAGTAGCCCAATGGAAAGTGTATGTAGGATATGACATTTCCAGAAACTTCTCTTTTACATCAGGGCATTTACAGAAGAACAACTTTAAAGTGAGTTCATGGTGCTGTAAGAGGTTTGGAAGATTTGTAAAGATTTCGTGGCAATAGGCTGAGGCTACAGTTCAGTGTAGAATGGTTGCTAGCATGTACAAGGCCATGGTTTGATCCCTGAGATACTTAAAACAATAAGAGCATTTCTTGAGTGACTCAAAGAAGCAAAGATTCTATCAAATGAGGCATCAAAAGTTTCCTCCCTCAAGTTTTTCTGCGCATTTCAATATATTAGACAAGAGAATAAAAGACCCAAGAAATAGCTTGCCTATATTAATGACTGTGGTTAGATATACAACATTGCTTCCAGAGACATAGATGAGGGTGTGAACTAAGAGGAGCATAAAAGACCAATACAATCACGGACAAAATACCTCTGAAGCTGATGTAACACATTGATACTTCTGTAAGAACACAGGGGTGTTGAAGGTAGGGAGAAGTTTACAACCACGATAGCCCCATCTTCCTCTCTTATCCAGGACAGAAATGGATGAAAGAAACTGCCTCAATGCTGTAAGGTAGGTAAAGGAGACTTCCTATTCTCTGAATACTACCTTTATAGTTTTCAACCATGACAGATAGACCGTTACAAACAATTCCAGAACCTATTGGTCTGGCAAGTAACTTGCTGTTACATTGTCCCACAATTGAGGTCCCAGGAGCCCTAGAGTACTGGTAAATCTGGCATTCCCTTATACAGCAGCTGGAATATGGCAGGGACACAGGCAGGGCTGAATGGCCATTTCCTTGCAGAGCAGGACAAATATGCTAGCAGCTGGCCATGAGCTGAGAAGCACTTATCCTAGAAAGATGATGTTGGAATTTGGCTAGAGTTTAGACTAAGATCCCTTGCATCCAGTCTTATTTCTGTCACCCATAACCTGTGCAGAATCCTCAGTCCTCTGCTTGGGGACCCATTGTCCTCATCTATTCAATGAGGAAACTTAAGAGAGTATTAATATATATATATAAATAAATTAGGAACCCAGAGTACCCAGTAGAGCAAAACCAAAATATGGTTAGAACAAATTAGTATATTAGATTACAGTAGCAAGTCTATACTTATACTAACATAAAGCATGGCCCAACATAAATGTTCCAAAAAATGATTTTTTTTCTTTCCCACCTTCATGCTGAACTGCCTTAAAAGGAAAGCTTCACTTTCTTTGTGTGTTCATAGAAAACCAAAACAGAAACCAGCAGCTTTTTCTGACCGTAGCATTCACATCCTCCAGTGTTTTCACAAACTGCTTCTAAGGAAATGAGGACCAGATGGAGCACGTGTCATGATACCCAAATATTGACTTAGGGAGTTTAGCTTCACGTGCCGTTTAATTTCCTGATTGAGAAATGCTTTCACTTTCATTTAATATATAAATTATTTGTGACCAACAAAAGCTAGGAACTTTTATGTTTTCTAATAAAGTGCCAACTGAATACATTGCTGAGATGGAAAGAAGAGATAAAGGACTAGGGGCAGGCCTTTTTTGAGTAAGGGATCACATTTATTTGTTGAGGAGGTTTGTGAAAACCAAGGCGCTCAAGGTTGCATTTTATCTTTACAATGATTAGATAATAATAATACTGAATTTTGCCCCTCCCCTGTGAGTTTTCTGTGAGGATTAGTTAGCCAACTTATAAAGTATGATTAGGACATCACTTGGAGATTGCTCAAGGATGTCTTAAACATTACTAGTGGCTTAGGTCAAACCAAGGAGCAGTGAGGGAACTTCCAAGCTTAACATAAGACTCAGCGAAATATGCACATCACGGGGATCTAATGATTTCCTGATTTATTCTGGTCTTGCATTTCATCTTGGTAGGGGCTTTGAGAATATGACTAATACTTGATAATAAAATTACAATTATAGATTTTCAAAATTTATCCACTAAAAGAAAGGTAGTTGGTTTTCTTGCTATTTAGTTTTCTTAGTTCTCTGCGTATTCTGGATGCTGATCTTCTGCCAGATTTGTAGCTGACAGACTTCCTTTGTTCTGTGGGCTGCTTCTTCACTTGGGGAAAGTTTTCTTTTTGTTTTTTTGCTCTATAGGAGCTTTGAAATTTCATTGTGGTTGGGATTGCAGAGATGGCTCAGCAGCTGAAGAGTGTCTGCTGCTCTTTAAGAAGAGTAGATAGTATTCTCTGCATCCACTTCAGGTGACACACCTCCTATAACTCCAGCTCAAGGGAAACAGGCACCTTCTTGAAAAGTAGAGCTAATTCCAGCTGTGCTACTGCTGTTCCCTATGTGAAGGCAGCACTCCTTCACAAGTCTTCTGAGGAACACAAGAAATTCTGATTGTTTTCCCTCACTTTTATTGCCCAGTTTTCATAGAAACTTGGCTCAGAATAAACTTGAACTATTTCCAATGAGTGCTAACCCCCAGAGACATGGATTTTCTGTCATCTTGGCTGTTTACAAGGGTACCTGTCAAACAGGCAAAGCAATTCCCAAGTTTATCCTTAGTACCCTCTGCTCACCCTACTTGATCAATAAGAGGCCATTTTACTTGATTTGAGAATAAACAACAACAACAACATACTCCAAACATTAATATGGTGTGTCTACAATCATTCCCTATCTTCTTTCTCTTTTATTCACAGTTTAAATTCATTTTTGACTAATTCGTGCATATGTATATGCTCTTTTGAGCATCCTTACTCCTCTTATCCTCCTCTTAGTCCTGATGAACTCAGCATCTTCTTCCCCAAAACCCCTTGCCCTTCCATATGTGTTTTAACTTTTTGTGATCTACTGAACTAATTGGGTGACCTTGGTGGCTATAACAGTTACTCAAGCAATCAAGAGCCCCTCTGACAATTCTTAGCTGCCAAAGCTTCTCAGCTTTATGGGGTGGGGCCTCCATAGTCCTTTTCCATTCATGATGGAATGTTGTCCTGACCAACCTTGTTACAGGTCTTGTTCAGATTACCAGAGCTGCTGTGATTTTATGAGTGCAATGGTCACTAAATACCCAGAAAACAACCTGTTACTGCATTTCTCTACATCTGCAAGCTCTTAAATTTCTTCTACCTGTTGTTCAGACATGTTCAAATAGGAGAAAAAAATTTAACATGCAAAATTCAGTAGCCTTCCTATATGTAAATGGCAAATATACTGAGAAAAGAATCAGAGAAATAATCCTAATCACAATAGCTTCAAGGAGTAAAACTTGGAATAAAGCCTAAAAAGTCAAACACAATTACAACGAAAACTTTAAAACTAAGTCAGACAACATGGGAAACAATTCCATGCTTATGAATCAGAAAAAATAATATTATGAAAAAGTAGGCCATCCTGCCCAAAGCAATCTTCAGATTTAAGGCATTCATCACAAAAATTCCAATGCTATTCTTCACACAGATGGAAAAGAACAAACTTAGAACAATCATAAAACTTATATGAAAGCTCAAATGATTCCAGCTAGTCAAGGAAACCCTGAGAAGAAAGAATAATGCTGGAGGCATCACCATGACGGAGTTCATGCTATAGCATAGAGACATAATAAAATCAGCAAGACACTGCCAGAAAGGCAAACATGGACTAGAATAGAGGAACCAAATATAAACCTATTCAGCTACAGCCTCGTGATTTTTTGACAAAGATACCAGAAATACACACTGGAGAAGAGAGCCTCTTCAATATATGATTTGGGGGGGGGGGAGGGGTGTACATTTGCATGTAGAATAATGAAACTCTATCCTTATCTTTCAAACTGAAGAAAAAGAAACTCTAAATAGTGCAGCACCATTTTAACATCACACCTCATACCTAACACTCTTGGTTTTATCAGAATGTCCCTTGAAACATTCCTCTGAAATAGAAGTTTTGTTTTCTGTTCTCTGTGTGACTCCTTGTACCACACATCAGAGTTTCTTGTTTCTATTTCACCAAAAAGAAAGATGCCCTTGAGGGGTTTCCCATGCCACACCTACCTCATTTCTCTGGAATGTCCCAGGACTTAAGTCTTATCACACTTGACAGAGGCACAGCCCACCATTCTGTTCAAATTCTATTTCCTGCAGTTCTCTTGATGACTTGTAAATGCTTTCTAAGAAGTGAAAGGTTGTGGGGGTCTTGAAAGGCAGAGTGGCACATTAAAGCCACTGCACAGGGTCTTCTTGAGAACACTGTGAGATGTTGACTTTGGAGGGATCTGTGTTAGCACCACTACAGAGAGGTCAGGCCAGATGACTCACATATTGCACAGATGCTCTCTCTGGGCTGGTAAAGAAGATGCAAGCACCACAGAGAATGGCTCAGAAACATTTCAAGAGGAAACACTTTAAAAGATCTCCGAGACCACTGATAGAATTCTTTATTTAGGATCTGTCAGTACTACAAATTTATATTGTGGGAAATTAAATGCTGCAAAGATTAATTATTTGTAAGAGGAAAGAGTAGGTTCTAATTCTGACCCTATCATCATTGCTGTGAGACCACCCATAGATCATATAACCATTCCAAGCATTACTTTCCTCATTTGCAACATATAATTCTAACAGTTCTAGTCCATTTGATGCTGCAGTCATTAAGTGCAATGAAATGCTTAACATATACTCAGCACATGACAATAACTTGCAACAATCATATTTATTATTAGAAATTCCTCATACCACAAATATTTATTGCTTAAGTCTTTCTATCATCTTGTACACGTTTTTAATTGTGTATATTTACTCAATTATCTACCTATCTACCTATGTCTGTCTATCTGTCTGTCTATCAATCTATCTACCTTTCTATCATCTATCTACCTACATACCTACCTATCTATGCATACAGAACATCATTCTGTTTTCTTATGTATAAATCATAGTTACTACTAGGGATAAGGATGAAGCTTGTAGAATGCTTATTTAGCATGTAGAAGGCCTTGGATTCAATCTGCAGAAGCACATAAACCACACTTAGTAATGTATGCACTCGAGAGAGAGAAGCAGGAGGAGCAGAAGTTCAAAGCTATCCTCAGCTAATTGCAAGTCAAATTTGACTGAGTGAGATCCTGTCTCAAAGACAAACAAATAAACAAAAATCATCACTCTTTTTAATGATAGTCTTTATTGGTTTCCAAAGTTTTTAATTAAAACAAGGATCTAATAAGTGATTCAATAACAAATTGCAGCTCAAGTGTTCACACATTGTTTCATAAATGCTTTATTTTCTTACACTATATATATTCTGACCATCTATTATATGAAGATCAAGCCTTTCTAGGGAGTAGTATATAGAGAACCTATAGCATGGTTGATTTGATTTGTCTTTAGTATTCCTTAGTAATAGCCACACAGTATGTCTTTTTGTTGGCTTCATTGTTAAAATTCCCTGTCAATTAAATGCCAGTAATATAATTGGTTACCTGGATATTTCATTAGTGATGCATATTCCATCTATAAAGAAAGATGCCAAATATTTTTTCATCTAAAACATGCAAATTATACCTGGAGTTGAATTAAAATAAGAAACACAAATACTCATCAACCAATGAAGATTATTTTTAAAGACAAATTGAAATGGAATTGGCCAAATATTAAAATAAAATATACAATATAATAAAATGTAAAACTATGAATAAAGAAAAGCATATTCATAGTTAAGCACTACAAATATTCTCAAAATATTAAGTTTAACAATCAGGAAACACTAGAGGAGGGGTCTAAAGCTAGCTAATAGAAGATTCAGGAGGTATCTGATATTCCTAATGCACTGGTAGAACATGAGAAGTTTCCATCAATAAAACTGATATAACACAATGGGAATGGGTTTCTAAAAATAATTATTGAAAATTATAATTATATTTTCTTCCAAACCACTTCTAAAAGATGTTAGAGCTCAAGGCTCAGAGAACGTTGTTAAAGAGGAGAAGGAAAGACAATGAAGTGTGGCTGGGAGAAGAGGAAGTACCTGTATTCAGTGATGTAGTTGCTGGTGAGTCACTTGCCTTCTAGTGTAGAGCTTCATATTCTTGTCCATACAACCCTGGCTAAACCTAATGGTTCACAAAACAAAACAAAACAAAACAAAACAAAACTAAGTCATCTAAACAAGAAAGTCGGATGCGATCTTCAAGTGGGGGATGGGGAGTAGAAGCCATCAACATGGTAAGAGATAGCAGAGGGATGAGTGAAATCAGAATGTATTATGTATGTGTACAGAATTGTTCAAGTCACACACACACACACACACACACACACACACGGAACTTCAGGTTATTACACATCAATAAAATAGAATCCAGCTGTGGGTGGATACTGAATCATCATGTGCTATGGTTAGCTTCTTATACATCTTGAGAAGGTTTTTAAGTTGAAAGTTGACTCAACAGCCTAGGATGCTATGGAGAGGTACATAATCTTTCTGAACTAAGACCTAACAGAATGAGGTCATGTCATCATGGGCATGTCCTTGAAGGACATGAGACACCAGCCTCTCTCTTTGTTTCCTAGACAATATGAAGTGAATAACTTTGCTCTTCTCTGTATTTCCAATCCCGATGCTCTGCCCTGCCACTGGTCAGAAGGTAATGTGGTCAGGTAGCCACAGGCTAAGCCTCAGCAACTGTGACTCTTCCTCCCTTTAAGTTGGTTACATCCAGTATTTTGTCATGGAAATGAGTGCAGAATACTGCTAATGAATTATGTGCTTTTCAGATTTGTCTGCCTGTGGGGAGAACCTGGAGGTTTGTCTTAGGACAAAGCTTGTTCCTCTTTGTATAGGATCACGCATGTGGGCTCTCTTAGGTTTGGACATGTCAGACAATTGCCCACATTCAATTTTTATGGAAGTCATAAAACTGTGGAACAGCCTGATGCACTTGCTTATAAGATACAAGTGAAACCATTCTTAAAGTGAAACCGGTCTGTCCATACCAGGACCTTTTATGGTGGAGGTGGTGGTGTTTTCTTTTCCTCCTTAAGTAGGAATTTTAACTGAACTATCTTGAAAGATGCTGCTTCAGGTAAGGTAAAGGGCATGCATAGACTTAGATTATTTCTGTCAAAAGACTTGACTCAGAGTAGATCATAGCTCTGAACCCCAGGAGGGAGGCGGAACCCTTAACTCTCTTGCCTCATGCTAGATAAAAGTCAGGAAGCAGAGATTGCCTAGGAGAAGTACTAGGACTGTACAGGACTTCTGATGTCTTCTAATCCCCCAGGATGCATGGAAATTACAAAGATATAGTACGCATAGCATCAGCCCCTGCCATTGCCTTCACAAACCAGGCCAACAGGTGTAGGGGCTGGGTTTCCCATGCAGTTACCTGGAGTAAGGAAGGAGCCTTAGGAAGAGGTCAGTGCATGTACATGTGTGTGTGCACACGTGGAATGGAATGCATATGGAAATAATACGAAGTAGTCTTCTACAGTATGATAGGGGAAATGCACTAAACCTCAATATCATTGATTTTCAACCTGTGTTTAGTAACCTCTCCCTCCCCCCGCCTCTCTATTTCTCATAGTAGGATAAGAAACCCATCTTTCCTGGAGTTGCTCTGAGAGATAAGAAAGCAAATATTCATGAGCCCTATGCTGCCTGCTAGACAGTGTACAGTTAGCATTCACAATGCTGGAAATATTTATAAGACTACCATTAAGACTTTCAAATACTATTTTTAAAAAGTCTCCTAAAACATTAATTGAATATATAAAGGGTACCTTCGTTTTTTAATAGAATTCTGGAAGCTCAAACTTATTTTAAAGGCAACTCAATGAAATTCCTTCAAAGACCAAGAGTAAAGTAATAACAATGTAACTTTTCCTAGACCATGAAGTCCCCAGACTCTTTTCATTCAAACTGTATGGAATTGGGGACATAATCAGAAGTACCTCCTAGCATGAGGGAACAGTAAGAGTGTAGCTTAAGTTGGGGTAAAAGGGACAATACTGGTTTGAGCTCTGATCAAGACTTTCCCCATAAATACACATCAAATCAATGAAGGAAGGAAGGAAGGAAGGAAGGGGAATAGAGACTACAGATGACTGCAGAAAGCTGATTAACATCTTAAACTATGTCACCTATCATTGAGAAATGAGACTGGGTTCCTACAAATAACCTCCCTGTAACTGAGTGCTACCATAAGATTTCCACATATTACAATGAATTGAAAACTATGCCAGACCTTGACTTACAGGAAAAGTAGTCCTGGTGGGGAAAGAATGGTATACAGGAAATGTAAGGGGTGGGGTCATTGTAAAAACAAACAAACAAAAACCTCCCAGGTCTTAGGGACATACAAGATAGGGTGGCTTGCAATAGGGTTACATGGAAAATTTTGCTTTATATTAAGTTGGGAAATCTCCTATTTTGCTACATGTGCACCACACAATATTATCTATCCTATCTATCATTTATCTATCTATCCATTTGTGGTGTGTGTGTGTGTGTGTGTGTGTGTGTGTGTGTGTGTGTGTGTGAGTGTGCATGCGAGCATGTGTGGAAGTATATGTGCCTGTGTGTGCCACAGCCTGATTGGGAAAGTCACAGGAAAACATGCAGGAGTCAGTTCTTCCCTTTTACCACATGTGTTCCAGGGATAGAACTCTTATTGGCATCCATGGCAGCAAAGGCCTTTACCAACTGAGCCATTTCACTGGCCACCTAAATGTGTAGCTTCTATGCGACAAGCAAGAAAATTCCTGTGTCTATTATTTTAGTCCCTTCCACATCTCCTAGACAAGAAATTGAGGCATAACTTCTGATTGTCCCAGCACACCTAGTGGATGGCTGTACCAGGGCATCGTGTTCTGACTTGAAGCTTTATGTTTTCAAATATTTCTTATATTGCTGCTGCAATAATATTTACTTCCCATATACTGTAGATACAGTGTGTGATGTTTTATTCCTTTGAGTAAAAGTCTTGAGCTTCTGAATATATGAAATATAGCTGTGAATTTACTAAAAATATTGGATGGCAGAATGGCAGGTGGCTGTGTTGTTTAGCTCGCTATCAACATAACAAGATCCTAAGGTAAAGAGAGAAGGTTTCTCAGACTCATAGCTTTACATGTTTTATTCAATGACTGACATATTTTATTTTTCAGCCAGTGATGGGACAAGAGCACATGATGGCATAAAAAAGCTCATTTCTTGGGCACAGAACACATTCCAGGAAGAAGAAAAGAAGGAGAAAAAGGGAGAGGGGAAGGAGGAGGAAGAAGAGGAAAAAGAAGAGGAGGAGGAGGAGCAGCAGCTGGGGGAGGGGGTCATCCCCTCCAAAGTCTCAAATCCAAGGACCTGGAGAACACACAGGAAGAGACAGCTCCTAGTGACTCAACCACATCCCAGGAGTGTTGGCCTGGGATGAAGCCTATACCCCATGATCCTTTGAGGGACACTCATTATGCAAACTGTAGCATTAGTGAAACCTAAAGTCCCAAGTTCTGACAGCCTGTATTTATACCCCAGCTCTGACAAAACCCAGCTGATGGTGTCCCAGTCTGGCCATGTCTCTCAAGGAAAATAACCTCTATCTCCAAAGTCATGGTCTCCCCCCAGTGTCATCAAGTGGATCAAAGGATAAGTAGTCCACACAGAGACAATCTTGCCTCCAGGTATGCCTACAGTTAGACAGAACCTTAAGTGTTTCACCTCCTTAGGCCTCAAATTCTCTACCACTCAAATGAAGATAAGAGCAAACCATTCTCCTAGCCCTGTGGTGAAGGTTATTTATTTCATGTACATAAAATGCAAGAGCAGGAATGATTACTATTTAAGCAACCATGGGAAGGTAAGATGTATTAGGGCAGTGCTGTGGAATTAAATATAATCTAGAAACCATCATTTATCATGGTGGACTCATCTCCTATTCACTTCATGCTGCTCACAAAAGTTCCTGTCTTTTGCACCCTTAGTGTATCTTGGCTGCTGAACTAACTTCCCAATATATGGAGAAAAACGAATTTTTGAGAGAACCCCCTCCTACACTTTCCCAATATTATGTCTATCTACCCTGCTGCAAGTATACTTACTCTGCCATTCACATTAATATAAGTGAGATCTTCACATTTCATCCATGTTCCAGCAGAATATCAGTATAAAAATGCCAGTGTACTCTATCACAGCCCAAAGGGGAACTAAGATTACAGCTGCCTTAGCCACCATCAAGAATACTCTCCAATTAGCTTTACAATGTAAGAAAGTCAGCCTTATTATGTGGGTGGACCCAATGGGATCACAAAGGTCTTTAAACTTGCAAGATGGAAGCAGAAGAATCAGTCCTGGGAAACAACATGTAAAGAACACTTGGCTCTTGCTGTTGCTACTTTTGACTATAAAAGAAAGGTATAACCAATCACTGCAGATGGCTTCTGACATCTGGAACAAACATAGAAACAGGTTTCCTCTCTGAGTGTCTAGAAAGAGAAAGCATTTGGGTGACACCTGGATACAAGCCTGGAAGACAAGCATACCTGAAGGCAATAGAACCTCATGGTTGCCTCCATGTGCACTACTTACCCTCTTGATCCACTTGATGACATTGGGGAGAGACTCTGACTTTGG
This sequence comes from Rhynchomys soricoides, assembly GCA_019843965.1. Taxonomy (NCBI): domain Eukaryota; kingdom Metazoa; phylum Chordata; class Mammalia; order Rodentia; family Muridae; genus Rhynchomys; species Rhynchomys soricoides. The sequence continues at coordinate 2,903,741 of JADRCH010000166.1, read as the reverse complement.
AGGTGGAGACTCTTTTTCTTGAGAGACAAGACCAGACTGGAGTACCATCAGCTGCATACACTATAGGTAGTTGACAGAATGAGGGGTTCAGTACAGAAGGGAATCTGAGCAGCACACCACAGGATCCACTTCAGGGCTTTCCCACCTTCTCTGTGTTCTACTGGAAAGGCTCCTTCTGCAGACCATATAGGCTCCATTCCAACCAAACAAATGCCATTTCACAGTAAATCCATCTTGGCCATCACAATCAAAGCAGGACCACTTTCCAGCAAGTCTACCTACTTCCTTGGTTTATTTTTTTTCCCATACAGCACTTATCTGACAGATTTGCGGCTTTTCATCAACAGTCTGTATCTACAGTCTATCTTTATCATACTAGGCTTAAATTAATATGATTTTATCAAACATCTGCATTTAGTGCTCATTGCTTTCTGTTTGGGCAGTACTTGCTATCTAGCAGATGTTTATTAAACAAATGAGTGAGAATTGAGAGAGTTAGTGAAGTTGAGTACTGTATCAGGGGCCTGCAATGAGAATAATAATCATTAATATTCTGAACATATATCCAAGTCATGCTATTCTAAGAAACCCAGTGGTCTTAGGTTTCCTTGAACAGGGCAATACTCACTCATGTAGTTTTAATTTTTTAAAGCCTTTTTTTAATGAGGGGGTCTTAAATGTTTTAACCTTCCTTCTAGCCTACCTCCCACCAGAGGAAGTGGAAGAGAAAGGATATGGGAAAGTCAACCTGTTTAGAAATGGTTCTTTGGAGTAAATCTCATCTGTGTTGTCAGTATTTCAGCAGTTCAGTTCATAGGTCAGCAGTCGGAAACACATCATTGATACACCAGTTCGGTAGAATCCAGCTTGGTAGATCGAGATAGCAAACATGAATCAGCTGGAGAGACCAGAATCAACAGGTATGCCAAGAGAATTTCTTGGCTGTGTCTCTCTTAGCAAAGTGAATAACAATGAAGATGTGTGACCAACAAGCATTGTATAGCTAGCCCTACAGACAAGGCAAGCCCAGCCTAGTCAAGCCAATCCAAGCCAAGTAAGTTCCTGTCACTGCCTACTGAGTTCTTTCTATACTTCCTCCAAATGTCATATGTCCTCCATGGGTCTTGCCTCACTATGTGTCTTACCTCAGCACATGTGTCTCTCTCAGCTGACATCATTCTGACAATCAGCCTGAGTCCAGAGAAGCAGCAAGAAGCCACAGCATATTACCAAATGTTTTTTGATGTGTTTCTCTCTATAGAGTCTTGACAAATGGAGCTCAATTACATAATATAGCAATGTAAGGTGGACCAATATATGTGTGTCACTGGTGAAGAATCCTTCATTATGTGTCCTTTTACATGTTTGTTTGAGCAGAATATTCTTTTATCTGTGTCTGCTGTAGCAAAACGTTCTTCATGAGTCTGCCTCCGGCTTCTACCTGGGTCCACTTAAGTGAAACATCCCTTTGTGTGTCTCCTTTATCCAAACACCATCCAACACAACTGACTATCTAAATAACCCTCAACTTTTCAGGGCATGCTCATCCTTCTTCCTTTTTCTTTTAACTTGGGAACAAAGCCAATCATTGAAATAATGGTCACAATGGTAAGCTATGGCTTAAGAGATGGCTAAGAGGTTAGGAGCACTTTGTCGCTCTTGTGGACGACTGCTTGGTGGCTCACAACCATCTATAACTACAGTTTCAGAGAATCCTATGTCTTCTGTCATATGCAGGCAACAGGCACACACATGGAGCATATACATACATGCAAACAAAACACTCATATGCATAAAGCAGAATAAATAAATCTAAAGGATTTTATTTGCTTTTTAAGCAATACTGTGAATCCTTGAGTTAAAAGAGAAAAGGGTATAGAAGCATAAGTACCAGAGGCCATGCTTTGATTCAAAATATATTGTTTGAGACCTGGATATGAGAAGGCACAGCTGGGGAAGTATTTGCCTTATAAGCACTGAGGACCAGAGCTGAAGCCACAGCATCCATGTTAAACAACAGCAAACCATAAACAACATAAAAAGAAAACAAATGGGTCTTATGGTGCATGTTTTGAATTCAATCTTTGGGGAGGAGGAGATAGCAGAATCCATCGAATTCATGGGCCCTTCAACATAGTTTATTTTGTTAGTTCTATGTCAAACATATGGTGCCTGAGGAATGGCACAGAGGTTGTCCCTTGTTCCACCTATGCATATGCACTGAATTCTACATGTGCATCTCAGCACACAAGTGAACATACACATTCCTTTATTAGGTCCTTTAAAAATGAAGACGTTCATAGTATATTCATCATTCAAGAAAGATATTCAACCAAAGTCACTAGCACATGTCAGATAGTATAAGGAACCTAAGTAAGTAAGCCATGCCTTTTGACATTGTGGACATCTGGTAATTCCACCCTACAACATACATTAAAGCAATAAAAAAAAAAATCTGTAAATCAAGGAAGGGGAAAATGCTATTCATCCAAAAACAAACTTTCTCTTCAGGCTTGATATCTGATAGAGAAAAGCCATCAGTACAAGCTTCACAAATCATGTTTTAGATGATATCTGAAACCAGTGAGGAGAAATAGAAGTTCAGTCAAACTAGAAAAATCACTGATTATCTTGATAAAATGTTAATTTAACAGAAGCTATTTCAATTACATGGACAGAGAGATATATGTGCTACTCTTGTTCCATATGGTGCACACTCAGCAGCAGCGAAAAAGCTGATATAAAAAATTTTAAACTAATTCTGAAAATCACTTCATCACACCACTCACATTATATTATAAAAATGTCCTGGGCGTTTCGTCCACACTATGCAGGGCTAGCAGCAAGGCAGCTTCATTTGCTGTCTGAATGGATAGAGGAGCAGAGAGGGAAAGTGAAGCAGGTCAAAGGGCTGCAGGGAATGCCTAGTGTACAGAGCATGCTTTGAACAAGAATCTGGACCTCAATTTCGATCCCATGAGCCACACAATGCCGGACAGGGTAGCATGCTTCCAGGACCACAGTGTTCTTCCTACCCCTAATGAGATTTTGGAAAGGCAGAGACAGGAGGGATTACCAGAAGCTCAAGAGTTAAATAGTTTATCTTTAGAGATGTGAGCCAAAAGACATTCTATCTCAAAGTGAAAGGTGAGGACCAACATTCAAGGTTGTCCCCTGACTTTCACTTACATGCTATAGAGATTGTATACAAATGCACACACATACACAAATTTTTTGAGTGGGAAAAATTACCACTGAAAACAACAACAACAACAGAGCAAATCCTAACACAGTTACTATGAATTTGACCCTGCTTGGATAAAAAGTATTTATAGATAAGTGTAAACGAAGAATCTCAAGATTGGGGGACATCCTAGAGTTATAAAGTGACCCTCAAATTCAACAATACAAATATTTATAAGAAGAAACACATAGGGAAGAAGAATATAAGGCTGTATGGTGTCACAGACTAATGACTAGAGGCACCATAAGTTATACCAACAATGAAGAGACTGTTGTCTGGAGCCTTGGGAGGGAGCCTGGTCCTGTTACTTACTTGACTTTTGATATCTGCCTTCTTCTGCCTTCTTAAATCATGAAAACAAGTTTCTGATTCTTAAAGAAACCAAAAATGGTTATGGTTGGCATGGGGAACTAGTAGAGCATTCTTAAGTTACTGGCAACCAACAGCCATGCCTATAGCAGCATCTGAGCAAGCACTGTGAGCCAGCACTTGTCTTCCTCCAGAAAGAAGCCCTTAAGTATTAGCAGCTTGATTCCTTCTCCTCAGAGTTGATTAAATTCTGATTTTTATTTTAAAACTAAGTGTTCCATTGGTCACAAATGTTCTTAACTAGTGTTGAACTAAGCTAGTTTTAAACAGGTCAGCTCTCAATTCAATAAAATCACATCTTGCAAGCCTAGAAAATCTGAGATCATTTTAGAAGAAACAGTAAGAAGAGGATAAATCATGAACACAAATATTTCAGCCCTTATGCATGCCTACCTCAGTGAACCAGAAGGACCTGGGAGTTCTGACAAATGGAAGAAGAGAATGGATTAGCAAGGAGGGAATTTCAGCAGGATATCAAATAGAGAAAGCTAAGATTTTAGAGTAGAAACATATTGTTTCCATGTCTACTTCCTTTTACTATTCCATTGGATCCATGCTTACCCCTTTGTCTTCCATTTGAGTTTACTGTCAACTTTATAAAGTATGTATTTAATCCCATATACTTTTAAAGATGTCAGCTATCATATGATTGCCACTACAGCTACCTCTTCTATATAGGGCCAAGCACTATCTCATAACTTCCTATCACTATACTCCAGCTATATTTATCAGGTAAAAATAAAAGGTAGATGATTAAAGAGATTACTTATTGGAACTAGTGAAATGACTCACCAGTTAAAAGCACTTTATATTCTCACAAAGGACATTATTCAGTTTCCAGCATCCATATCAGGTGATTCACAACTATTTCCAGTTCTAGATGATCTGATGCTCTCTCATGACTTTTATGAGCACTGCATAAATGTGGTACACAAGTAGACAACTAGGTTCATGAAGACACACACACACACACACACACATATATGCATATATGTATGTATACATACATATATATGGTATCTATTAAGACTGAACATGTATATTAGTTATTAGTTGGCAGAGCACTTCACTAATATGAGTCCCTGCATTCAATCACCAAGGGCACTGCCTCCTCCAAATAACACACTAATAAAATTATTAAATTATAATATAAACAAATATTATTTTATAATGAATTTATTTATATTTATTTTTATTAATGTTTCTACTCTAATATTATAAATATTTTCATTAATGAATATAACAGAACCTGTAGGTCAGCGTAAGGGCAAATTTAAAACAGACAGCATCAAATATGTGTACTGATCCATATACTCCACTACCATTAACATACAACAGAAACATTTGGCTATAAATTAAAAATAGTAACAAGTTCCATCATATATGAGAGTTCTAATAATATACAATGATTTCTTTCTCAAAAAGCCCAATAGATAGATAAAACTATCTTTAGTATAGTATATCATATCATGATTACATAGTCATTATTAGATCTAAAGGGCCCTTGTCAAATGCCTACATCTGAACTATTATCCAACATGAGGAATATGATTAACTGTAAGGGAACAACTCTGTTAAAGGATACCTCGAACATCTTTGGGGAAATCATTATGATATTTATTGACCACTTATTCTAGTCCAGCCATTGTTATAAATGCTACATTCAACAAACTATTCTTTATTAAATCATCAAAAGCAGAGAGTTACATCAAATTGACTAGACTACAGAGAGTCCATACATTTGAGAGGATGCTGTGAAGGTGAGTCTGTATGAGATTAATAAGAGCCAGCAGACTGTATATCAGCAATTACCCTCCCTAATGAGAGTGGACTTTATCCAATCTATGTAGAAAAATGCAAAAATGCAAAGTAAGCGGAAATTCTTTCTGACTGCCTGGGTTCAGACATCCATATTTTCTGGCCTTTGGACTTGGGTAAAAATGCTAGTTTTTGGATCAGATATTTAACAGCTTTCAGACTGGACTTTATCATGGGGTTCTTGTACCTCAGCCTTTAGAATCAACAGCTCTGCTACAAATTGATTCCTTTAGGTCTTAGAGAATGCAGATCTTAGAGTCTCATAGCCTCATAGTCGTATGAACTAAATTCATTACAGTATGACTTACTGATTCTGCATCTGTGGAAAACTCTTACTAAAACAGATCCTGGTAAGTAGACAGATACAGAGGAAAATATTTATGAAGTAAATATTTACTAACTAATATTTACTGAACTAATTTTGGAATTTCTTGGACTTTGTGGTGGTTTGAGTGGTGATATATGCCAATATTCTTGGGCATTTGAAATTTTGGGGCCACAGTTGGGCAGGATTAGGTGGTATAGCTTTGCTGGGGGAAGTATGTTAATAGGGACTGGCTGTAAGTGTTCAGAGACTCCCACTATTACAAATTTGTTCGATTTTCTGCTTGTAGGTTGTGATGAAAGCTCTGTTTTTCTGTTGCTGTGCTCAATATTTGCTGTCATGCTTCCCTGCCGTGATGATGATCTACTTTACTTCCCTTAATCTGTATGCTCAAATCAAGGCCTTTCTTCTATAATTGCTTCAGTTGTGTCACAGCAATGGAAAAGTAACTGATACAGAGTGATTTCCTAAAGCAATTAGACTTTAAAACATAAATGATTCTGTTCCTCACACTCTTATTAGCTGATGGCTTTACCTAGTAATAGAGATATGCAGTGTGTCACAATCCCATGCTCCTGCTTAGAAGAAACAAGGGGTTATGTGACTGACTATATGTGATACTTTCCAATACGTTTGCAAACAAATTAATAAAATAAGAGTAGCTGATTTGATCTTTTTGTCTCTCCAGACAAAGAAAAAAGAGAGCAGGGACCAGATATAAATGACCTGAAATGTTTAGGAAACTCTAAGGCTGAGAAAGTTGAAAGTCAGTTACAGTCACATCCTGCTTTCAGAGCCAGTTGACTTGAGCCTGCTGAGTGTCTACTGTTAACACGTGAACATGGACTAGGGAAGAGAGTCTCAATATTGGGATGGTAAGGTGTTGGAGTATGCTGTGTGAAATTTTGTCTCTGTCCTTTTTCACCTTCCTAAGTCATTCTTTCATTGGCTTTAATAATAAAAAAAAATATGATGGCCAATTAGCTGGGCAGGAAGTGGAAGGTGGGACTTCCTAGGAGGGAAAAAGGAACTCTAGGAAGAAGGAGGAGGAGGAGGAGGAGGAAGGGAAGGAGGAGAAGGAGGAGGAGGAGAAGTAGGGGGAGGAGGAAGAGGGGGAGGAGGAGGAGGAGGAGAAGGAGGGGGAGGGGAGGAGGAGGAGGAGGGGGAGGAAAGCCTTTCTGCCAGGAGACATGGGAAGAGACAGACATGATTACAGGCCCATGTGGCTGGATGGGACTAGGTGGTCAGATTAACTTAGATGAACTAGTTGACCATCTGCCCAGCTGAGGCCTAACGCTTTGAAATATCTAAAGGTCTCTGTGTGGTTGCTTAGGGAAAAATTTGGTTAAAGAATAATTGCTTCCCTATTAATTTCCAGCTTTAATATATAGAATATTAATAATTTTTAATTTACATATGACACTCAATGTGGTATGCCAATATGTAGTAGTTAAGCCCAATTCTTCCTCTTAGTCCCATGCTCCCAGAAGTAAGACTCAAACTCAAAATATATTTACAAATACCTTGGCCATATAGCTAGGCTCTACTCTAACTATATGATAACCAAAATAAACCAATTATTTTAACCTACATTCTACCACATGGCTCGTTACCTGTGCTCAGATGCCATGCATCTTTCTCCTCATAGCTTCCTGGAAGGATCTTCCACCTGGATCTATCCCAGAATTCTTTCTCCTCCTGGATGCCCCATCCCCTATTTCCTGCCTAAGCCATAGGTTTTCTAATTGCCAGGTGATGCATCCATACAATACACAAGATATTATCTCTACAGTAAGACATGTGAATTCTTTCATCAAGCTGAGGAGATTTATTCCTGAAATTCTAGTATATTTCCTTTGCTTATTTAAGAATCCCCAACCACCCTATGTGGAAGCAAATCCTTCACTCCTATCTGAGTAAGTAAACCCTACACTCTCTGGGGAAATAATAATTTCTCCTAAGTCAAAGTAATTTTCTCCAGGACTCAACTCCACTACTCTTCTTTGCTTTTAGATTCAAGTTATAAGAAGCCCTCCAAATGTGACATCCAAAGTGCTTTCTGTGAAGAAATAGAGTAAAGCCAAAAAGGATTGCTTGGGCTATTTAAGTGGCACAAATATAATTGGGAGAAAGGAGTGACAGGGGCTTCAGAGGGTACGGGATAGTGTGGCAATGGATGCCTAGGTTGACCAGGCTGAATGTACTGATGCTGAATTAGTAACAGGATTCTGTCTTAGATGCTGAAGCTCACTAAGTAAAATGAGATCTACACATTTGATTGTGTGACCCCCTGAACCCTGAGTCTAAAATTGCCTCATAACGAGCAAGAAAGAATATCCAGATCTGGCTTAGCTAAATATTAGGGAAAGATTGAAATGTTCAGGAAAATTGGAATCTCTGAGTGAGTGCGCCATTTAAGACTTCTTGGGCCCACTCAGAAGATTCTGAAGGCAGCTTCCATCAACACTGTGAATACTATGAAGGTAGATGAACAACATCCCAGGAGAGTGGGTGATATCTCATCTTTTAAACAATACTTTAAGAGTTGAAACTACAGTTACTAAAATTGAGAGCACTAAATGGAATTGCTGGATGACTGGGGGAGCAGGAACAAACGATAACACACAACTACCAAAGGTTGATGTAATAAATAGACTTACCAACCTATGGCATGGATTAACTTATCATGATGTTTCTAGAAGAGAGGCAGAAGTCTAATCCCTTTTTATTTGTCCTGCATAAGCAAAAAAGTCCTAAAGAAAATGAAGAATTGCTTTACTTAAATGACAAAAACAGATTCATAGCTCTTTGATCTCCATTGCCAGTGTTAAGCACATCTAGACCTAACATCTGTTGAGCAAAGAAGGGCTTGGATCCCCTTGAGGAAAGACACCAGTAGACTGACAAAATCTCAAACCTTAATCATTTTCCCATCCTCAAAAGTTGCTTTTAACCTGTGGTTTGAGAAAAAAATGAAGATCTCTCACAATCCACAGGATACTGGATCTGAAGCAATACTAATTTCAGGAGACTCAAAAACTATCTATAGTCCAACAAGTTAGAGAAGGGGATATGTTTGGAGTAGAAAGAGACAGTGATAAATGGCTGTCTGGCTGAAGTCATGCTACACCAGATCTCCAAGTTCATACTGTTTGCAATTTCCAACTTCTGAAATGCATAACGCAGAGAGATATACTCTGACCCTGGCAGAATCCCCACATTGTTCTCTGACCTGTGGAGTGAGAATTATGGTGAGAATAAACAAATGTTGGCCCCTCTTGTGAGCTCCATCTAAGAAAAGGTAAATCAAAACAAGTAGAAATCCATCTTCTCCCTGGAGGGACTATAAAGGTCTGTGCCACTAATGGGACTTGAACTGCTCAGTGGTGGTAATTTCTGGCACCTTCCATTCAACTCACCTACTTGTGCAGCAAAGTGTGGAGAGCACAGATGGGTCTTGGAAAATGACAGTAGGTTATCATAAGTTTACCAGGTGGTAATTCCAATTAAAGATGTTACAGTAGATATGTTTCATTGCTTGAACAAATTAATACAGCCCCTGGTAACTAGAACATAGTTATTTATCTGTCAAAAGTCTTTATTGCCATGAATGTCAAGATAGACAATCAGGATGAGTTTGTTTATTTGTTTGATTGTTTGTTTTCAGCTGACAAAGACTACAAGAAATTTTCACTTTCCTATCTCATGAGCATATTAACTCAGCAGTCCTACACTAAAATTTAATTTAAATGAGTATTAGGTTGGGATGTAGCTCAGTGATAGGGTGCTTGCCAAATATGTATAAGGCCTGGGTTCAATACCAGTACTCCTCTCCCCACAAAGTATCTAGTGAGCTTCTTTGACATTGGATGGAAAATGCCCCTCATTTGAGCATGTTCTACTAACTTGCCTGCCAAAGGACCACCAAAGCTGCTAGTTTGGGTAATATAAGAGAAGGCTATGCAAAAGTCCTCAGCTGCTGTGCAAAGCTTGTATCTCCTTGGAACACACACTCCAGCAGATCCAGTGGTACTTGAAGGATAAGTGGAATCTGTTTTGAAGTTCTGGCTTGTCTTCTCAATGTATCATAGCAAGCCATTAGGATTGGATACAAGAGCCCTCTGAAGATATTGATTCCCATTTTAAGAGAAAACTACTGGGTCCTATTTGGGACCTTTGTAGAGACTGTATGCTTAACTGCAGCCTATCAAGTTACCCTCTACACTAATGTGGCAATCGTGTGTTTGTTTCCTACTCTCTAATACATTAAATGGGACTTGCAGAACAACAGTTATCAAATTCTACTATTTAATGTAAATAGTTGTCTTAGGGTTTCTATTGTAGTGAAGAAATGCCATGACCATGACAACTCTTTATAAGAAACATTTAACTGGGGCTGGCTTACAGTTCAGAGGTTTAGTCCATTTGGCAAGTCGAATGGTGGCAAGCAGACAGACATGATGCTAGAGAGGTAGCTGAGAGTTCTACATCTGGATAGGCAGGCAGCAGGAGGAGAGAAAGTGAATCACTGGGCCTGTCTTAAACTTCTGAAACTTCAAAGCATGTCCTCCAGTGACACACTGCTTCCAATAAGGCCATACCTACTCCAACAATGCCATACCTTTTAATAGTGCCACTCCCTATGGGCCTATAGGGGCCCTTTTTATTGAAACTACCTTGATGGTATATATGAGTTTGGACATCAGCAGATCAAGAAAGTACAAGGAATTTACTTGAAGAGTAAATAATAAGTTCCCCACAGATATTTAATAGAGAAAGAGGTGAGTTATACCTGGTTTATAGATACATCTGTATAATATGCACATTCTACCAAAACATAGCTGCAACATTCCACCCCTTCTCTATGGCATCATTTAGGGATAATGGTAACTGGAAATCTTTCCAGTCATCAAAATTTTGGAAAATGCACACAATAGTTTATTTTATTTGAAAGGATCTATGACCAGGCATGAGATTATAAACCAATTCATACAGTTTGGTCAATAGTTTCACTTCATGATCAGGAACTGGTAAATAACATGGTCATAAAATTATACCAAAAAGTTCTAGAGAAGTGCTATGTGCAGAATTCCCTCAAAATGGAGAAGGAATGAAAATACTTATACCTCCTGTGAATGTTCATCAAAGCACGTACTCAGTGAAGAGGATTTAATAATCAACTAGAGAAGTTGGCCTACATAGTAGACACATTGGCTAGACTCTTTCCACAGTTACCATTGTCTCTTTACACGATAACAGCAATGGAGATGATCCAAGGACTGAGCAGCAGAAACCTTCACTTATTGTGGCTAACCTTTGTGTGGCCACTGTGTGTGCATCCAATCATTGATGAGCAGGTGTCAACACTGAGCCCCAAGGATGGCACCATTTCTCAGTATGATATACCAGCTGTCTGAGAATAGATTGATTACAAAGGACTGCTTACCTGATCAAAGGACATTTTTTCCTTTCTAGAATAGTTATGTATTCTGAATAGTGGCTTATCTTCCCCGTGAATAATGTTTTTACCAAAACTACTACCATCCAAGGACTAACAGACTCCTTTACTCATTAATATGAAATTCTACACAGCATTGCTTCTAAACAAGAAATCCAGGTCATAGTAAAAGAAATATGACAAAGGACCTATGCTCATAGAATTTCTGCTATTACTATGTTCCTCACTATATTCAAGTATCTTAGCTAATGTAAGACAGAAATAGTTTTTTGAGTTTCTTGTCACCTATATATACTCATTTATTCATAAATGCACATATATAAAAAATGAGACACTAAGATCCACATATGTAAGAAAATATAATATATTTAGCTTCCTGAGCCTGGATATTTTACTCTATTGTTACTAATCAGTTACAGTGTTAGCTACCTAGAAGTGTCATGTAAGACTAGAGAAAGACTTTCTAGAAGATTGCATGCATAAGCATCCCATAGATAATGCCACTTCTTGCATAGCTAGGAGCATAGATTCAAAATTCAAGGGTGGAAATGAGAAGAAGCAGCATTCAGAATTGTCACAGATGATCCACTAAATATGTGTTTTATTTTTAAATGTTTGTTATCTATTTATTTGATTGCATGTATGCTTACATGGTCGTGTTGGCTTACATGCCTGTGTGCACTGAGCCCAGGGCCAAGATCTAAAATAAAACCCTCATGATTGTGCACCAAGCACTATTTGCAACAAACCCATCTCTCCAACAACACCCAACAAAACTAGTAAAGTTTTGATAAATGCTCTGCAGAACAAGAGGGATTCTTCCACTGCAAGACTTGCAGTCATTGGATTAGAACAGAAAGTTGCTGCCTGACACCAGAGAAGTTACTGTGCTGCCTGTGGTGACAAGTCTGGGATACAAAGTAGAAGATGGATTACAATGACAAAGCAGACAAGAAAGAGTTCTATCTAGACTACAGGAGATCTCTTACCATGCCGAGTAATTATGGCCAATGCAAAACTAAAATGGCCTAATTGAGGAATGAATACTAATAGCTCAGACCCTTCAGAATTAGAGGCTGCGTCACTCTGCAGAGCATAGAACTGGCAGATTTACTTGCTGAAGGTAAAGGGATTCCATAATGGTCAGTAGAAGGCGATAGCTGAAAATATCAGCTATAGCCATGTAAACAGTTACAGAAGCCAGTCTGTAATTGTCACAAACATAGACTCCCCATCTTGTTATGAATATGTTTGTATCTATATCTTTGTATTCCTTCATTGTCATCCAGAGTATAATATATCGGTTTTATATTGTGGTACTGAAGTATTGTTAACTTTACATCATGGTATTTAAGATAGGAGACAGCAATCCATAACTCAAGCACTTTATTTCCTTTTCTATAAAAATAATATTAGTATGTTTTTGGTTGTATATAGGAAGTTTTATTATGCTTGGCAGAATTATAGTCTTTTACATTTCTTTATAGAGAAGTTAAGTAGAGTTGAAAGAGACATAGAAGTGTCAGGTTAAAATGGGATGGAATGGAAATGGGTCATCAAACCTTATGCTGAATGTCTCCATGTGGGAGTGTCTATATGAAATGACCACTTGAATTTGTAGGCTCAGTACAGCAGACAGACTTTCCTCCAGTCACCAGCACACATGAACTGATGACACATCTGAGTAGGAGGCCTTCTTCCTGGGAATCTTCTGTTTGAGCTGGAACATGGTCATGTCCGGCATCAACACTCAGATTCAAATACTGGCTCCACTTGTATCTCAGGCTTGATGAGTGTCAGCCTGAGACGTATCCCCTGCATCTCTAAGGCCACATCCTTATCCTGAACCTCCATATCAGTACTCGTGGATCTACAGCTCTCAAACTGTTCCTTATTAACCTTTCCTTGTAATAGAGATCTTTCTAAGCATATTGACAACCTAGTAATTTTCTTCCTCTGGTGAGCCCTGTCTCATACAGAGGGCAAAGTCACCACTGTAAACAGAAGAGACCAAAAATCCATGTTTTGGAAGGCTTACATTGTAGTTATTTAGTCTTTCGGAAAAACAAATAACTCTATGCCCAATTTACCCACAGTAATAATTTCTGATTCTTGTTTTACATACAAGGCACCAAGAACTGCTTGAATCCCATGCCTAGGTCAGAAATTAAAGGAATGCACATTGCTGTGGCATGTGTCTGCTACATCTTAGCAGCATCATTTTATCTTCATTTTTATTGATTCTTGTCTCATTGGTTTAGGTACCACATATCCCCAGTATACCTCTTTGTGGCTATGTGTGGATCTATGTACTCAGATTTGTAAGATGGACATCCTTTTGAAGTTAGGTCAGTTGGACATGCATTTATGGCTTAAGAAGCAAACTTGCTTTTCCTTCAGGAGGCAAATTTCAAGAAGCAATAGACATACTTATGAGACAAAACAAAACAAACAAAAAGGGTTTGTGATCATGGTTGTAACAAAATAAAACTCTTCAAAGCATATGAAGCAATACTTTGTTTTCTTTTACAGATGGAAAGGTATCTCAGGGGATCTTAAATCCATAGGATGGAAAAGAACTAACAAGTAGAAGTCAGAAAGTGGCTGGTTCTCTGTTTGACAGGGTGTAGAAAGTAGCCTGTGTACTAATTGCCTCTCTATTTATGACCTGTAAAATGGCAATACTAATGAGAGTAGCTGAGCTTGGCATGGTGATGCAACACCTATGAAATGTGTATTAAGAAGGCTGAGGCAGGAGGATTGCCAGGTTTGGAAGGAGGCAGTGGCTATGAAAGTACAGTGACTGGAATAATGCATTTAATTCCCACTAGTTATTAGGTAAAAAATAACAATCAGAGATCTTTAGGTTAAACTTTTATAACAATTGATATATTATTGTACGTATGAAAAACTAATAAGAAATTCAGCTAATAAGAAGAAATTGATTCTGTTACAGAAAATATAAGATGATGTGGCTGCCCAGGTCTGAGGAAGACAGGATCCTTCCCTTAGTATCTAATTTGTACAAAAAGCTTCCAGGCTTCCAGTTCAGTCACAACTCTGAATTCTAATGGCTACCATGTATAGCTAATGTTTTCTAGGAAGCTCTTGTGTCTCAGCCCTGTGCTAACCAGTAAGTAATGAACAAAATCAGGATCTATGGCCTGGTGGAGTCTGCAGCCACTAACTAGCTTTTGCTAAGTGATTGCAATGATGTGCTGTTCTAAATAAACCTTTTCCGTAAGGACCAGATAGAACACACTCAATGCTTTGCAGGGCAATCTTTTTAATTCAAGTGTTGAACTTTGCATTCTGGATCAAGGCAGACATAGATGGCATGCAGATGCCAGAGCTTGGCTGTCCTCTGATTTAACTTCACTTACAAAAGCAGGACACAGGCAAGTAAATTTTGTAGATCTCTGGACAGTAGAGAGACCAAGTAGTTTCTAGTCCAGGATAATTCCAATGGGCTTCAATAAACTCTCCTTTGGGAAAACAATAACTCTTATGCATATGGTGAAGTGGGAATTCTGGGCCGAAGGGACTGGTGATCAATGAAAATTAGCAGACAGGGCTTGTTCTGGGAGAAGTGAGAGGAGCCACAGTAATTGGGAGACTGGGGAACAGAGAGAAACAGACAAGGAATAAAAAAAAAAAAAAAAAAAGCCTTTGCCTTTCTGAACATAGTTCTGTGATGGTTGGCAGCAGAGTTCATATCATCTTCCAGGATTTGTAAAGGTCGAGCCGCTGTTTCCCCTCCCAAAGCAAAATGATAACACTACTTAGTTCAAAAGCTGGTCATATCAAATTGCCATCAAATCATTTAATTAAAGCCCCATGCTGGCACCAGCCATCCTCAGGGCCCATTTTTCATTTGGGCACATTTCATTACACTTTTCAAAGCAAATTTGCCTTTTCAAAGGCAAAAAATGCAAATGACCATCTTTGAAAGGAAACACATAAAGCTCTGTATAATGACAGGGTTCTTGGAAAGCAGTAACACAAGAGCATCCAGCCACAGCTATCTATAGGGGGAGAAGGGGGCTTATCAGCCTCGTGGAAATGCAACCTAATATTTCATTACAGCACCATGATGCAAACAGAAGTGAAATACCAAATACCAGAAAGTAAACAGCCTTCTCTGTCTCCCTATCCTACACCATTTGATGACAGTTCTGAAAGCGAATATATACTTTGGCTGGTCCAGACTAGGGAGGACATTGATAAATGAAGGCATTTATAAAGAGTGGCCAGGAAAATGATGAAAAGCTGAGAGAAACTGATCTGTACAGAAACAGGCAGAGGGATACCACACCTAAAGGCCAATTAACATGGGGAATTAATAAGGACATTCAAACATATTCCAAACAGTAATTGAGAGTAAGAAAACATCCACTCTGAGACAGTATAATTAACACATCCCAATGCTATTCACAAGAAAGCAACAAAAGTGATCTTAGCACAGGCACCATCACCATCCCTATGTTGATGGAATTTCATAGAAATTTTGCTACACAATTACTTGTGCTGTTCGCCCTGGGAGATAAAACTGCATCACACATTATAAACCTAAAGCTCCCAAAAGTGTGAGGCAACTATCTCAAAGAGGACATTTAGGTACAAAATGAACAGCTGTCAATGTATCCTGTACCATTCAGTAAAGAAATGATTCATATCAGGAAGCCTGGTAAGACCTTTAGTGCCATGGAGGAATCATAAGGAACTGGAGTAGTGACAGCGGTGGTGTGTTTAAGAGTCTCAGGAATAGTTCAGAGCCACAGCTGTTCTGATTTGAGATCAGCAGGAACCAGAGCTTCTGATCAGGGATATCCACCAATACTTCAGCCATGGCTGATTATCTCAGTAAAGGCTTTGTTCTTCCCCTACAACAAGAGGCAGATTAGCTCCTTTTCTCTGTGCCATGAAGAAATGCTCAACTAGAATCGATTTATAAAAGGGAACATTTGCTTCAGTGTGTAGTTTGAAGGTACAGTTGCTCATTCATGGTGGGGAAGATATGCTGTTAGGGGTAAACTATGACTGCCTAAACATGAGGTTGCTTGTTCACATCTGGGCAGATCAGCAGGTAGGGACCACAGGAAGTAGGATCCAATAATAACTCTCAAGACCTATCCACCCACCACTGTTTTACTTCCTCTAGCTAGATCCTACCACTCAAAGCTTCCATAAACCCACAAATTGTACTGTGAACTAGGTCCAAGTATTCAACACATGAGCCTGTGGGGGATGGTTGACTTCCAAACCATTACAGATACTGATTCTGCCAAATCTAGCAAGGCAGACCCCAATCAAATTTAGTGTTCAGTTCTGAGCCCTTCTCTACCCCAGAGATGTGGGAAAGTATTAGGGTGTGCTGGGGCATTTGAATATGGCCACTCCCCATGTATCTTTTTATCTCTAATTTTAACAGTGTATTTTAATATAAATATCTAAAAGAAAGGACATGTGTCATAAACACATACATTGGAGAATTCTCACATGTACTTAGTCAACTGTTCTGCAAAAGTCCTCAAATATTACCAACAGCCTCAAAACTCTCTGATTCCTTTTTAGGACATCCAATGACTTGGCTGAGAATCTCATGGTAGATTGGTACTTGTTATAAATGAAAGCATAGACTACATCTTATTTTCTAAATTTTTTAAGCCCAGTACTCAATTGGTGAATTTTATCCATAGAATTGAGTTTAGCTATCTATATTGTTCATTTTTATTGATACTCTACATTGTATATATATTATTCTACTATTGGTTGTGATATTTTCAGTACTGAGATATAAGGAAGAATAGCTATGAAGAGCTCATAAATGTCTTTTAGTGGCAGATAGTTTGACCTTGCCACCTAGATGTAAGAAAAAAATTGTAATACAGTACTAAGACATGTTTAAAATCTCTCACTCTAAAATATGAGGCCCCTTCTTTTGTTTGGAGTGAAGTACAAAAGTGATGATGTTATTTCTTCTCTGTGACTGACTCTCCCTCATCCTCAACCCTGTGTCAGTCCTTTACATCTTGCCAAGTTCAAGAAACTGACTGTGTTTGGAGAGAGATGAACAGCACATTAAAAGACCCCAGAAGCATCCATGCAATACTAACAAACACCCGAGAAAAGGTCAACAAAATATGTGTTTAAAACCACATAAGGTTTCTTTAAAGTAGCATTTTTTTTAAGTGAGAAGGTTTCTTGCCTCCAGCATAGGAATCAATACTTTTAACAGACTCTGACAATCTAAAACATGTCAAGTAGTCGTGGTTGCTGAGAAAAAATATAAACTGCTTGCTATGATCCAGCCATCAGGTAGAAAAAGAAAAGGAGATAAGTTATGTTATCAGAAGGCCCAAGGATTTCAGAATTCTTCCCACAAGGCAGGTGCTTGGACATTTTTGAGACCTCTCTACCTATGGCTTGTTTAACTAAAGGAGCATTCACCAAACTTTTGATTATAGAGTTTAGGGTTAAATGGCTTTAAGGTACTATGAAACCTGCAGAGATGAATCAGGGGTTAAGGTTACCACATGTCTGGGACAACTGGTGTAATTCTGTCTTTTCACCATGATATTAGGCTGAGGATCTGAGGAATATGATCTAAGACTGGAATCATCGTGCAGGGCAGTCCTTCTTTTGAAGAGTCAGATGGTTTCCTTTCTCTTCCAGTTTTAGGCCAAATGAGATAAACCAGCAGGTATTATGAGAAGTTCAAATAGGTCAGGAAAACTGAGCAAAGGTTAAAGGACAGAGCAGGTGGTAGTTTCTGATCACCTCCTTTTGTCCTAAACGAGTCTTCAGCCAGAAAATCTTCTGGCTTTCTTACCCAAGTTAATATTGATTCTCAACTTGAAAATTTCAATATGAGTTGGGTATCCTGTTGCTTACAGCCAAACTTTCAAAACTCAAATACTGTTTGGCATAGGCACTGTTAGGATACAAGGCATTCAACAGTAGAAACATGCTGAACACTCTTCCAGGTTCCTGTTATTAAGACAAAAGAATGTGAAGATCTGTGGCTGAGAGTCCAGGATAGAAAAACCCTAGATTACAGTAAGAGAAATGAGTTAAGAGAACTCAGGATTCATCAAACATTTCTGTCCTGGGTCCGATAATAAATATTTCCATTTATGTGTGCCTGATGATTTTGGTCCCAACTACTCCGATTTGGCATCAGAGCTGGGATTCAGCTACAATCAGTATATAAACAAATTAGCATGGCTGTGCTTCAAAATCACTGCACTATTGGACATTGGGATTGCAATTCTGTGAGGTTTCCACACACCATAAAGTAAGGTTCTCATTTTAACTTTATTTTAGTCATTCAGACCTAAAAAGAAGTATTTGGTCATGGGTCATTAATTGTCGGAACTCTGAAACATACTGAATGGAACATTTCTACATATAGTCTTCTACCGCATTTGAACAAACCACTTATTCTCAGATGGTATGTCATAAAGACCATTGCAATGCTTACTTTACATTTTTTTTCCAACAAATAAATCACTTAATCACATTGAGCAACAAGTCTAATATAAAGTGCCCAATTAACACTAGCCATCTTTTTGAAAATAGACTATGAAGGCTGATGGAAGCAAAGCTGTACATTTTAGGCTTTATTTGTTTTATTTTTATTTTATGTGTAGAAGAGTTTTGGCTGTATGTACGACTCTACCACATACACACAGAGGACAGAAGAGGGTGTCAGTCCCCTGAAATTGGAATTACGGATCTTCTCCATGCAGGTGCTAGGGATGGACCCAGGCCCTCCAGAAGAACAGGCAGTACTGTTAACCACTGAGCCTTCTCTATAGCTCCAGGCTATGTGACTTAAAGAGAGAAGCAAAAAATCTACAGAGTTGTGTCTTGGGATGTTTGCAAAAAATATTGGTTGCAAAGATAGATGAGAAGGGGACAGCTATTTAAACTGACCTCGGGTGTACCATGAATTTAGCATAAAATGTAAAAGTAGCTCAACAATTTCCAGCTTGTTGAAATATATCAGTGGGGGTTTATAGATTGAGGAATAGGGCAGAGAGGGAGGAGAAAGAATTAGAAAAGGAAGAAGAAGATGCAGGAAAAGGACAAAATAAGAGGAGGAGGAGGAGGAGAACACTTACGTGGCATATGTACTCTATAACGCATTTATTTTAAAAAATTATTCTCTTAAACATTCTCACTGAGCTGATAAAACTTTTTAAACCCATGGTTACTTCACTCTTGGTCTAAATTGCAATTGTTGGTATAATAATGTATTCATTGACTAATTACTTCAACTAAATCTTACAGACTGTGTCTTTTTCTATGAGGCCAGATGGCACTGCATCATATGGATGATGGGACTAAGGCCCCATACTGCCTTTGTCAGCCACTCCACTGGGTAACTGATAACCAAAAAATAGTGCAGTAAAGATTTGCATCTAAGGTGTCTTAAGATCCTCTAATTCTGTACACCATTCCTCTCTCCAGCACACACTAAGGTTTCTAACCCCATTTAAGATCATCAGCTAAACTCATCCTTCATCAATATCACAGGGTGCCAATGAGATGACTTATGGAAGGTTTGCAGCTCTCTGCAGAGAGGGCACCAAGACAGTTGGCTTTCTCTGGTCCACGATATAGAGAAACCTATTAGAGATCATTTTTTGTGTATGAGTATTGTTTGGGTTTTGGTTTGTGTGCTTTTTGCTAGAATTATGTAAATGAAAAAGCAGAGCAATTTCTTGAATAAGATACTTGGATCCATAATAGTGGGAATAAACATGGGCAAAAGGAATTGGTAGTTTTTCTCCGAGTCCTGCTTCTGATTCAGTCAACCATTTATCAAGTAAAATACATGTGTTGAAATACTACTATGTATGCCATAAAAATTTTAAAACATATTATCACTGAAATATTTGGAACTGGTCTGTGAGGAATGTCTCATTTTCTAAGTTTCAAAGATGAGAAAAAATGAGAAATCTTACATCTGATCCAAGTCCATAAATCTCATAAACTGTCAGGCTTCACTGTTCCAGTCTCTCTTCTGCCCCCTCTTTGAATCACAGTGACTAAAGAGGTCTCTCAGGACCAGCCTGTGCCTGCTGGTGAAGTGGGTGGAAAATCAAATATCAGTATTGTTCCTGATTCTCTGAGCTCTTTCCCAGGCACAACTTGGTGTATTTGTTGTTCTTTTAATTCAATTTTAATCTTTTTCAAAGTACTTCTTCAAGATATTTCTCTGTATCTAAGGTGGATATTTGGATGTTCGTTTTAAAGAAGAAAGGGAGTTGAACCTGAAAAATGTCATGTGGCTTATTTAATATCCCAAAGAAAGAGAGAATTTAAACTTATTTTCAACCTGTTTTGGGTCTAAAGATCAAAGTATTTTTAAAAACATAAAGTTTTGAGAAAACTCAATAAGGTTTTTTGCTAAGTTTATTTCTGCATTCCAATTCTAATTCCTGTGTGTGTGTGTGTGTGTGTGTGTGTGTGTGTCTATTAATATGTGTCTGTATATCTGTTCCAATTACTGTGTGTATATGTGTGTTCACATCTAAACAAATGTACAGAGACCAGAAGAGTAGGACATTAGGTACCCTGTACTGTTACTCTATTTTATTAAGATACTCACTGAACCTGGGTCTATGCTGGTATCTAGAAATGGACATCTCTTCTCCATCTCCCCCACCCAGTGCTCAGTAGCAGTGATGTCTGACTTTTTACATGGGATCTGGGGATTTGAGCACAGGTCTCCATTCCTTTTCAGGAAGTGCTTTACCCACTGAGCCATCCCCCCAACCAGTTACCCCATATTTTGTTAGGCATCTAATCATATTTTGTTAGGCAATTGTAGAAAATTGATACAAACTTTAAGTATTTTAGAATTCATCATACACATATAGAATCCATACATTCTATATAATTTATATATTTATGCTAATACTGAACTAAATCCATGAGGTTCATGCTCCTTATCTGGTAAATGGGATGATGCCAACACTGCTAAATTATTTTAATAATTAAGAGAAAAAATACAATCAGAGCATTAACACCATAGTAGCTACCATACTAAGGATACTGTCACCATTTACTTTCCATATACTCCTACCCCTATTTATACTAATTTTCAGTTCTACTGCTGTGATAAAACTCTGTCCAAAAACATTTTGGGGAGGAAGGGGCTTCTTTCACTTCACAGGTTATAGTCAGAGCAGGAACTCAAAGAAGGAACCTCAAGACAGGAACCAAAACAGAGGGCACGGAGGAATACTGCTTTCTGGCATGCTCTCACAGTTTGCTTTACTTGCTTTAATATAAGGGACAGTCACCTGCTCAGGTGTGGCCATAATCATATCAGTCATCAACCAAGAAAATGCCCCACAGACTTTCCCACATGCCCTTCCAACAGGAAATATTTTTGAAGTTGAGGTTCAAAAATGACTTGCCAGATGACTTCAGGTTGTGCCACGTTTACATAAAACTGACCAGTGCATTATACCTCTGCCACAGAAGTCTGCTAACAGATTGGAAGAATCACAACTAGCAAGACACATTTCTGACTTACTGCTATTTTAAATTCCACCATTCTTGCCAGTGTCTCTGCTCTCATCTTAAAAGACACGTGGAATCTCAAATATGCTGTATTCACAGAGTCCCCACAACTTCATCATCACAGAGTGCCACTACCCTGGGTGATAGCTACATTTAGTTTCTCAGAGTAACATCCAAGAGAGCAAATGATGGGCAGTTCTCACTCAATGTTCCAACTGGTTTGATCAGCCACACATTCAGGAGCTCTGCTAACACTAGTCTGTTTACCAGCTGAAGAATTCACAAAATGATTTTACTGTGGTTGTATAAACAGCAATGCTAAACAACCAGGACTGTCTTATTTTGGAATGAAGCTCACACTAATGAAGCTTCAAGTGTTAATCTCTCCATTCATCTCTAAAAAGACTGAGGAAGATGGAATCAAGGACAGTACAACTTTATTTGAAATAATGTTTTCTACCATTAATGAAAAGTCTTCATATTCACAAGTGTTAAATATTCTATAAGAAATGTACACTTGGAATAGCAAAGACCTAGAATTTTGTCATATAATGTCAGCTTACAGTTTCCTTTTTTTTTTTTTTTAGTATTTCTATTCCCTCTATGGTCAGA
This sequence comes from Rhynchomys soricoides, assembly GCA_019843965.1. Lineage (NCBI taxonomy): Eukaryota > Metazoa > Chordata > Mammalia > Rodentia > Muridae > Rhynchomys > Rhynchomys soricoides. The sequence continues at coordinate 2,881,376 of JADRCH010000166.1, read as the reverse complement.
TTATGAAACTATTATAACATATAAGATATTTATCAGAATTCAATGAAATAAAATATACATAACATCTAATACAATGTGTGATATCAGATTCAATGAATCTAAAAATCAACATGCCCGAAGTAGGAATATAGAGTCTTCTATTACCCTGTAGCCACTGTTCCCTGCTGCTGGAAACATCACCAGCTACCTCTGCTAAGATATTTCCTCTAAGTTGAAGAGTCTAAGCATTTCCTGGAAGTGGGGAGGGAGGCTCACAGGTCTAGGCAGTAAACATAACTTACAAGGCTCAGGAAATTCCTGAAACTTACAAGGGTAATTAGCATTCTTCACAAGGGTATAAAAGCACTAAATAATACCAGAAGTAAGGGACATTGCCTTCAGTGCAGCTACCTACAAGCTGTGCATGGGGTTGTAGAGATACAGCTTTTTTGAGTTTGCACTCTTACTAAAATGGACCTTTCTACGATGTAGCTGCCTTTGATTCATACATACTTCTGTAAAGTAACTTCAATAACTTCATGGTTTCAATAAGCTAGACTTAAGTGGAATTGTTTCTTTGGCTTGTCAACAGGGTGTCTTGGGGTGAACAGCTGCTTATTCACATTATCCCAGAAGAACTCACACAACGGCCTCCCACCCACGCTACCCAAAATGAAGCCTTCCCTCTACACCCATGACTGTGCATAATCTTGGGCTCTTATTCACTTTATCTCATAAATCTTCCAAATCCACCAACTTCCTTTCATCTCCCTTCTTATATCTCTCTTCATGCTCCAATTCCCATCACCCCTGTTCTGAGATCCTATGGCCTAGCTAGATGCTGCCCTCTTCAAACCTATCTCTGACCCTAGCCTTTCTCCAGATGACTTCCTACAAATCATTCAAAGTGATGTTTTATAAAGCAAATCTCAGCATGTTCTGCCCTGAATTTAAGCCCTACAAAGTTCCCCAATGTCCCTACAATGAGAATCAAAGATTCACCCTGGCCTTCCATGCTCTGCATTGGTTGTCTCTGATTACTCTAGCTATTGCTCATCCAGCCATCCATACTTTCTCAGAGTTTTAGTAAGTGTTTTTCTGCCCCTTTGAAGGGGCCTAGACCTGCTCTCTAGCCATACCACTGCCTTTTGCTTGCATCACCCACAGCAGCCTAATATCCTGACAGGTTAGAACTTATCCCTGACACTCCAGATCAGTACAACCACTATGCATATTTTAGCTTTTTCTTTCTAGAATACAAGTAGATAACACTCTGCCCAATCCCATTTTTTGGCCATGGTATGAGACATCATGGTTTGCTGAGAACTAAACCTAAGTATTTTGCAAGAGCAGTAAGAGCTCTTAACTGGTGAACCAGCTCTCCAGGCCCAGTACTTAACTTCTTAATATGCCAAATTTATAAGCCATACTTTACCATATGTATCCTCGAACAGGGAAACGCACCACACCCATACACGTATTTGTTACTAACTTATTCATAGTTTCAGGCATCACTACAAGTCTTGGGCTATATGCTTTGTATATTTCATCACAGCCATTAAATGTTTATGTGCATGTCTTTCTCATTATGGTGTAAATCATATATATTAGAGGCTCAATTTCATCAACATAGAGCTAGGGACAGAATAGATGTTCACTAGTTTTGTGTGAATTTATAGAGTTCTCCTCCTATGTTTCCTTTTCGCCATCCTTCCCTCCCTCCATTCTACAAATTTGCACTGAGTATCTATCATATGCCAGTTATTCCATTTGGTGGCATTAACACTGTTTTTGAAATTCTATTTGAATGTTGCCAATAACAAGGACATCATCAGTTCTGAAAAATCTCATTTGCAGTATTCCAAATGACATTAATTCTTCAAAACAAGCTATAATATATCTCTATGCAATCTTGACCCATTTGTTGAAATGGCTTTTTTTTTATATCACAGACTGGAAAAATTGAGTCTATTTATATAATAATAACAAAAAACTTTGGTGAATGTTTATGAACTTGGGCCATTATCAATATGGAGAGATTTGTACCCATGCCACATGATTCGTGTCCTAGATGGAAAAAAAAGTAACTCTAAGTGAAAGTTAAGACCAAACCTAGTAAAAATTAAAAGTCTATTACAATTGCTCTTATATTGTGTGATATTATCTGTCTCTGGAACTAGATGATGTGTTTACTGAAGGTGAAGGTCAAAATGTTTATAGCTTTATCCTGGTACTAAACAAGGAAGCTCTTCAAATATATTTAATGAGCAAATGAAATGGCCATGGCCATACCAATAGATCCCAGGAATAACCACTGAGGACAGTGGAGAAATTGGATACAGTATGCTAAGGGAGAATACTAACATATCCAAGTGCTTGCTGGGTCGCTAATGAAGAAGAATGGACCAGGCTGCCCCTTGCAGGGCACAGTGAGACTGGCTGGATAGTAGGTTTAAGGTGAGTATTTTAGCATAAAGTGAAGAAGGTTCTCCTACACTTTCAAAACAAAACAAAACTCAGTAGTAGAATGAGCTGTTTGGAAGCACTGTTAGAAAACAATCCTGGCCGTACACATCTGTGGGTAGTGCTCAGGAATCCATAAACTCTTAAGCTTGAGTAAATACCACATTGCTTCAGAATTTTGACAGAGAGTGACTCTATGACATACTTTAACTTCTTGTTGCATAAACGCATGACAAAACACACTTTTAATGTAGAGTTCTCCATTTACACATTGATGCAATAATAGAAGTATATCATCAAAGAAGATGTCTACATAAAAATAGGTGGTGGGACAATGATAATGATGGTGACTGCAGGAATGGTACTAACAATGTTACAGAGCGCTTGCGACATGTCAAGCATTGGCAACATAATTCTCACAGCAATGATTTAAAGAGGCATAGATGATTTAGCCTATAAAGGTCAGAGAGCTAGCAAATGATTAAGCCAAGGTCGAACAACTGCTGTCTCACTTCTTAACTTCTATCGAAAATTCTTCTTAAGGAATAAAATTACTGGGACTTTCTTCTGAGATCTACTGTACCTATGTAAAGAATTTAAACAAGGTACTTTTCTGCCATCTGCATTTCACTGTTATGTGAAGGGAAAATGTACTAAGAACAATCTAGATGTAATATAAAGTGAGCACGGAAAAAATGGACTGTGCTTATCCACTGTGTGCACATTTTAATCTACCCATGAATGTAAGTCTAACCCAGGCAAGCACTGCTTAACAATGAGACAGAGTGAAAAGTTCTCCCCAGGTGAGAGTTCCTCATTGTGTAAACATCTTAGGGCCGACTTACACAGATTTGGATGGAAAAGCCTACTGCACATGTACTTAGGCTATACACAATCACTCCAGTATATGTAAGCCACCATTGATCAAAATGCTATGTAGTACAGGAGTTTATCTACTTTACAGCCCTTGTCTGCTAATTCTAACACTAGGGCTACCTCTAGTAAAGATCTTGGGTATCTTCCTTTGGTTCTGTGTTTGTAATCATATGTCTGTGTCTAGAAACATTCTTAGGCATCTTGGGTATTATAAAAGATAATTTATACACTGATTCTGTTAACTTCCTCTAAACAAATGTTTATGTTTATTTTAACAAGCATTTAAACTGCCTTTATTTAAGCTCTAAATTATACCTCCATTGCAGTGAGTAGCCACTGAAATCCTCTATATACCTTTTTGTGTTCAAATGCACTTTAGGGATCTGTCTGAAATGTAAGGATTTGTATATCAAATAAAATTAGGGTCTCTTCCTAATGGTAAATTTTGTAAAAGTCGCTTTTCACCTTCCAGTATCTTAGTCAACCTGAATTCTTCTTTCCAGTCCCTCATGCTAAATAGATTTGGGGTTTCAGCCTATATATGTATAAAATATAAGTAATTAAATAAATGAAGCCACTGGCAAAATCAGCTGTTGGTATGGCCAAGTATCAATTCCTTTACAATTTTTGTCTAAATCTTGTCCACTTTTCATTCTTTAGGAGGCACACACACACACACACACACATATGGATTATTCTTCTATGCATATATGGTAAGTGCATGTGTATCCATGTTCCCATGTTGTGAGGGTGCGTGTGTGTGTGTGTGTGTGTGTGTGTGTGTGTGTGTGTGTGAGAGAGAGAGAGAGAGAGAGAGAGAGAGAGAGAGAGAGAGAGAGAAGCCCAAAGTTTGACATTGGGACCTTCCTCAATGGCTCTTCACATCATTCACTGTGGCATGGTCTCCAAACACAACACATAGCTTGTCTTTGTAGGTTTAGCTAACCATCTTGCCATCTTGCTCCAGGACCCTTTTTGTTTGTTTGTTTGTTTGTTTTTGTTTTTGTTTTTGAGACAGGATTTCTTCTCTGTGTAGCTCTGGCTGTTCTGGAACTCACTCAGTAGACAAGGCTGGCCTTGAACTCAGAAATCTGCCTGCCTCTGCCTCCCAAGTGCTGGGATCAAAGGCGTGCATCACTGCTGCCCGGTGCTCCAGGACCCCTTATCTCTGCCTTTGGAGTACTAGAGTTAGAGGAAGACAGGACTCACTTCACCTGGCATATGTAGGCTTGAGGTAGGCAATTACATCTATTTCATAAGTGTGATAATAAGATTAAATTCTACGGTGCCTAAACTTGAAATAACCAGTGCAGTTCACTGGGGTGTTGAGGACCAGATGATGTCAGTTGAATCGTCTTATGCTTTCTTTTCCCAAACTCTCAGGACAAAACAGTTCTTAGAGGAAAAGCCACTGCCACAATACCAGATAACACTGATAAGTGGCTACATTAAGCATATGTCTTGTAAATCCATCTGTATTTCAACAGACCAACATGGCACCCAGGTGAATGGAAAAGAATGTAAGAGTGATTAATGTAGCTCCAGCAACAGCCAGCCTGATGCTTCTTAAGCAGCCACATGTTTGTTTACTTATCTATAATTTGTTTATCTTTTGGTTTTGAGTCTCAAATTCAGAAGGGGCTGTCAGATGAGAAATCCAATCAGAAGTCATTCTCTAAAGCACACTTATCCTGGGGCAGACTCCACTTTATTTCAGGCTGACAGCTGGCACCTGTTGCCTGCAGTGAAACACTTGCTGACACTGATGGAAAGAAACAGGTGGCAAGGCTGGCATAAATGCCACATTTGATTGATAAAGTGATCTAAGTATCACAGACACTGAGAATGCCATTAGCATTGGCTTGCACTATGGAAACATTGCAGGGGCCAACAAGATTGTAGCCCTTAAGTATCAGCATATGCAGAGGGGTGTGTGTGTGTGTGTGTGTGTGTGTGTGTGTGTGTGTGTATGACTCAACTCAATGTAGCCTTCATCGCTGAGGAGCAAAGAGCACTTGACCTGAAATACAGGGGTCAAAGATGGGTTCAAATCCTGAAATTACTGCTAAGAAGGTATGGGTCCCAAGGAACTCTTAAAACACATCAGCTTCTACTTCTACTCGCCTCTTTCTATTCGTTAAGCAGTGAATTCACTATGCTTAGGGAATCCCTAGTCTGGGAAATCTACATCCAAGTTAAGTTTCAAACCATGGAATACAGTCCAAAACAAATAGCAACATTAACAACAACAATAAACTCAATGTTGGCTTCATACTATACTATTATCAAACATGCATTTATTAACTGTCAATATAATGTCTACTTTGCCACTAAATTGCAAGCTCCATGAGAACAAAACCGATGTCCTTTTCATCAAAGGCAATGCTCAACTCCACATTCCATCCTCCCATCTGCTCCTCTCAGCATGGAGGTCAAATGGACAGCTCCTCTCAAAAGCTCTGAATTCCTCAGTAGATCTATCTCTAAAATGTCTATCCCTCTTTGCTTTGATCTTCTCCCTCATCCTTTTAGAGTTCATCAGGTATCTGATGCTTATCCACTTTATGATAAATTAATTTTATGCTCTGCCCTCTCCAGTTTCTATTTTCCAAGTGATATATTTAAGGAAGTCAGCCACAGTAGTAGACCTGAATTCAATCCATAATCCCAGTACTTCTTAACTTTTGCTCAAGCTTTATAGATGCACCGTTCTCTTACTTGGCCTGTCCCTGTCCCTAACCATCAAGTGAATTCTCTGTGAACATTGGGTGAAGACAGTTATTGCCCAGAAAGTTTTCTGTCCTGCAGATTATTTTCATGGATAATCTATTAGAATCAACTCCATCAAGCATTATCATGCAGTCTCAGGCTGAGATAGGTTGAGTTGGCAAGAAGACTGTATAGCAGATACTCACCCTGTTGTGAAGGTGTGGGTGAAGCAAGTCAAAAACAGCTTTAACTCCAAAGTGGGAGAAAGGCTGTGTTACCTTGAATCACAGAGTCACAGGTTTTCTAATCATTACAATAAAGCTCACATACTGAAAATCTAATGATCCTTTTCCACTACACTTATCAATACCTAGTAACCATACAGTAACCAGTTATCAAAACCATCTCATTCAAGCAAATGGAAGAATAAAACAGAAAACACAGAAAGAAGCTGCCATGTTGTCTCCAAAGCTGCTACAAGTTAGAAACACAACTTTACACGTTTTCAGTGAGTTCTTCAGTCTGCTATTTGGATATTAAATATGCTTCAGTATTAATTAGAGAGAACCCTTGTCCTGCATAGTTCAGTATTGGAGAAAAACCCTCGTTAAAGGGGCCTCTCACTGACACAGCTCTGGGGATATGAGCTTGATATCAAATAAGACAGTTTATTTTTATTTTTTGCAGCTCACAAAGACAAAGGAATACTGGACTGTTTTCCAAAACTACAGATGTCAACATTTTGTAGAAAGGTTGTCCTGCACTTAGCACGATTCTGCATTCAGCAAAATTATCTAGCATAAACCTGAGATTTGTTTTGTAGATCCACAAATTTCTTTCTGATACTGTATTGATGGAGCTGTCAATCAACATGCCCAGCTACTCTTAATGAAGCTTGATTTGTCAGAATCCTTCTCCCTGTAAGTTGAAGCCTTGATATGTTCAGTAAAGGGCAGAGCACAGGAGATAGAGTCCCCAATGACAGCTTCATGTTTCTTGTGCTTATATCACAATTTTACTCAGTTCTTCATTTGTGTTGAACTCAGTTTTAGTTCTTCCTCAGTTGTGTGAACTTTACACACAGCTGGGACCAAGTCCTGTGATTTTCAAGCCATGAGCTTTAATTGATATTATCTTCCTACCAGGAGGATGACTGATGAAATAATCTTAATCACCAAAGCTTAAGTAAACCATGAACTCTATAAAAACCACTTCATGGGTGTCCTGACATTTTAATCCTAACATAAAATCTTCAAGGTGTGTACTCCCATGATATACAAGTTCTTAGAAATTTTCTAAGAATCATTAAATTGACCTTGCAAAGGAGCACTCAATGGAGAGTTAAGGTCTCTTGAGATAAACCCATGAAATTGACCACCATGCACTAGAGAGTGAGGGCAGGGATTCACTCATTTAACCACCCAGACACCTAGTAACTACTAACACAACAGCTCTACAATGCCATATTTCACATTAGAAGCTGGAGGAACAATGGTAAAAGATATTCCATCTGTGTGAAGTTAAATTCCAGTGGAAAAGAAAAGGGACAGGGAAGAAAACCACACAGGGTATGATAGTACATACATATCTCTTGTCCTAGGAACTGGGAAGCTGAGGCAGAGGCATCTCCATTTTAAGGCCAGTTTGAAGTACATAGCAAGACACAGCAAGCTATTCAAAATAGGTGATTTGGGGGAGCTATTGTGTTTGCCTGTTTGTTTTTGTGGAAGCAGTAAAAGCAAAGCCTTTCAATAAATACCCAAGGTTGTATGTTAGGTAGAGCAAGAAAGAATAAATACGGAGAGGAGTTTCTGGTAAGTACAGAGCAAGAAACTGAAGGAGGATGGGGATAGAGTGGGATATGAATTGCTTGATATCGGATAATGCAGCAAAAAGCCATCAAAACACCGGAGACAGTGCATTTAAGGCAGAAAAATGTCAAGTGTTATCATAGTTGGGACAGGAGCAAGCCAGATGTGTTTGATTAGACGTGTTTGGCTGTAGAGTAGCAGGGAACGTAACAGAGGAGAAACTACCATATTGTTAATTGAGACCAGGCGACATGCTGATGTGGAGGTGAGATCCTATTCATGACCCTGTCACTAGGGTAGTGTCCCTTCTGTTACCCTCCTGTGATAGTTACTTACTTGCAAAGGAGAATGGAGGTGAAGCAGTAGAGAGGAACGGAAGGATAGTTCTAAGCCCTGACATTGTGTAGTAAGATAAAGATTTACAACAGGATAAAAGTGACACTTACATCTACACCTGCCTCTCACTGCCTAGATGTTCACCAAAAATGTCCAGATTCTCTTGGTTCAAATCAGCGTGAGTGTTCACAAATAAAATCACCACTTCCAAACTCTGTGGATCCAACTGGATAACTGCTTTTATTTCCTGATTAATTGACTCTAAATAAATGAAATACTATCTCTGCTATTTAAATTAAGCAATAGAAATAAATTTGAGAGTAAGTGAAATGTTTTGCCCCACTGTACTTAAGATCCAATAAACACACAACGTTTGGTATTAATTTGATAGCTCTGCTTTGATGATCCCCTACCCAAAACAATAGCTACCATTTTGAAAATGAGTGCATCAACCCATCTTCATTTAAAACAAATCAAAGTAGCACATGAAACTCTGCTCTGGGTAGAATGTACAGCTATACTAAATTAAATATATAATTTAAGATTATTCTTAGTGATGTGAAATTTGCCTAGAATAGCTTCTGAGGGGAGTAACTATTTGCTAATATATATCCAGATAATATCCACAGAGTAAGACTTGCCACACTCTTTCCAACTTGAGCAAATCTATTTATTCTCTTGGTGGTAAACATACAGTAAGGAAATAATTACACAGGGAAGTAATAAACAGAGCTATGCTACAAAAGGACAGTGCCGCAGGAATACATGGAAGGCTTATCAAACAACTAGGTCAGTCTGCAGAGAAAATGATCTCCACTATGCTGTGAATGTCTCAACCCCAAATTCATAAGCTGAAATCTTGACATTGAAGGTGATAGCATGAGGAGGTAAGGCCTTCAGTGGGTGATAAAGTCATATAGGAGCAGAGTCCACATGAATTGGATTGACGTCCTTATAATAGAGGATTAAGAAGGAGTACCCACCCTTTGTATCTTCCACCATATGAGGACACAATGAGAAGATTCTGTGTACAAACCAGAAAGCAGGTCCTCTAAAGACACTGAATATTGTAATGCAATCATGAACTTACCACCATACAGAATCATTTGTTCAGCATTAAAATGGACATCCATATCATCTTCCCCAACACTTGGAGAACAACAGGAAGAGGGAGCAGAAAGAATATCCAATCCAAGGCAATGCTGAAGAGTGGTATATAATGCTACCTTCTGGACATGCCATGCCCAGTGTACTCCTGAGCTGACTGTACCTGTGGTGACCTGCACAAGAGTCACAGCAGAGTCCATATCCATTCTGTCACTGCTAATGGGAGTACTCATGAGGTCACACATTCCCCTTAGGAGCTATGAGTAGTTAATGGTGGCTAGGGGACAGTGAGCCATTCTTCTTCAGGGATAAAGTCACTAGTAAGTTGTTTATGCTCTTATAAATAACCACCTACCCATACTCATACAAGTGACTCTAACTAAATTCAACAAGTCATAGATACCTCCCCACCAAAACACAAAATATAAGAAAATGATAGGAGACCCTTTGAGGAGAGCGTCAGTGGGATGGGAGGGGGATGAGAAATGATAACAAGGGGGAGAAGACTAAGATATGTAACACATATTCACACATCTGTCAAAGAATGACAACACTGACTTTTTAAAACAGTGCACCAATTTACAATATTTTGATAAACTAGCTCTAGAAGACAAAGGGAATTGACCTAAGGAAAAGCAGATAGCAGGTATCTGAAAGCAAATCTGAACTTGGGCTTTCTCATCTTGAATCTGGATACTCATGGTAAAATAAAAATTAAGAATAGCAAACATACTTCCAGGCTTATTTAACCTGGAATGTATTCAGTGTCAAAATGCTACCAATACTTGCTCTTCTTAATTAAGAAAATATATCATTAGTAGGAAATCACAATTTCATGTTCTACACAAATGGATCATCCTGTTTAATTTTACTTTATTTCCCAAACAATTTGAAAAAGAAAAGAGAAAATTCTCTCTCCCTCCCCCTGTGTATCTGTCTTTGTCTCTCTCTGTCTCTCTCTGTCTCTCTCTGTCTTTCTCTCTCTCTTTCTTTCTCTTTTTTTTCTCATGCTCACACATGTGTGCATGCATACACACACTCACACATACAACTGCAAGAATCCACACAAATGAAAATTAAACACAATCCTATACTAAATAGAAACACCTGAGTTGGTGGCAGTAAGTAACATCAAAGACAGTAACTACAAAGTGATTCTAATACTTCTGGTGTACATGCAACTGGGTCTATTTAGGTTGAAATTTACTCAGTCAAGTGTTCATCTTGGTATAATAAAAATGAAAAAAATAACTCATTAAGATGCTGAAAAGATTTTAAACAACATTTATATGTTTTCTATTTCTTTCTATTTTCTCATGTGCCCTCATGGAACTGAGATATTGAAGCATAAAATAGCTAGTTTTATTCACTGAAAATAACACAAGTACTTTTGCCATAAAAACAGCATTTTAGGATACTAGGAAGTGCTTTTCTTTTCTTTTCTTAGCTGTTTAATAATTTTAGCTTTCCTGTGATTTGTTTCAGGTAGCTTGGGATTATTGAGTATAGGAACATAGTCACACAGCCCAGGAAGAATCCATATATAAACACGTGTAAATGTTAAGCTATGCTAAATATCATAGAAGACCAGAAGGGGAGGGGAGGAGACAGAGAAGTGTGCATGAAGTATTTTCAATTGTTAACGTCCAAGCAAGATTTTATGAGGCTTAGCATATAACATACAAATACCAGAGACAATAGTGACTCATATTGTTGCTCAATGAACTTTTACATTAAAGCCATTCCAATTAATAAGAACAAGAATACATTAACTCAGAAGTTTTCAATGCTTCTCAGCAGAATTAGACACTATGAAATTCTAGCATTTGCAAAAATATATGAATGGAAAAGAACCACCTATTTCAATTTCCTAAATAATGATATTTGAATATTACTTCAGAAATACTCAAGCACAAATTTGTTCATTATGAAAAATTAGTAAGATAAAAATTAGTCCCCATTCTTGGCAGCTAAGTGGTCTTAATCTAGGCTTGCCCTATTCTCTGAGGAAGAAACTCAAAGGATGTCTCATAGAAAGGAGCCCATTAAAGACCATTTACATGCCCCACAATTCTGTCATCCCAGATCTCGTGTGTGCTTCCTCTCCAATATCTCTTCCTTTGCTTGCTGTCTGGTAGCTGTTAAACAAATGTACACTTCCACACTTCCACAGAGCTCTTGATGCTTTGGTTATTGTCATTTTAGGTCCTATCGTATCAGAGCCTCCCCATCTCGTGTATGCTCTGAATCGTCATCCTAGTGACACAAGGCAGTCAGTCATTATTGTTTTTCCACATGGTATGTGCAATGCAGGGACGATGAGGAAGAATAGTTTCTTATCCTGAGAAAGTGTGGACATAGCTAAGGAGATAGTGTGCAAGTATAAAGACAGCAGTTTAGATTTGAAAAATCACAGTTCCTGGTGAGTGCAGTGTCCTGCCTACACACCCAGAGCTATGAAGTTGGAGACCAGGAATCCTGGTTAGCTAGACTAAGTGAATTGGTAAATTCTGAAATCATGTTAGAGGATATATATATATATATATATATATATATATATATATCCATTATATCTCCACATATAAGGTGGAAAGTTATCTCAAAAGCTATCTGACATAAACTGACCTCCATTCAGACACACACATACACACACACACACACACACAAGCACACTCACACGCACATACATGTAAAACACATTCTAATAAGAAACACTGGCAGTGAGTCATAAAGGGCACAGAGAAAAACATATTTAGCCATTACACACTCTCACTCCAAAAGTAAAAATGTATATTAGTGATATGAGCAAAACCTAATTATCAAGAAATAAAACAAATAATAGCTAAGCATTCAACATCTAGGATGCTGGAAACATGACTTAAGGAAAAAAACTACATGGGCTTTTACAAACAAAGGTTTTTCCTAAGAAAGAAGAATAAAATAGTCTGAAAAGTGAACAAAGCAAGTTACCATGAACATACAGTGAGTTTGGAAGATTAGGTGGAAATGTCCCACAGCCAGCTGTAATAGGTATGCACAACTATTTTTGATGGATGATATTGAAGGAAAGATGTGAAGCAGTTGAGACGTAGGGATAGTTTGGAATGAAGAGGGGAGAGCTGGGAAGTTTGTTCTGCAGAACAACAGGACCACACCTCGAAGGCGAATGGAGTTAGGAGTTTTATGAAGAAGGATCAAGATCTACATTTAGAAGGATAGCATGAGGGGGTGTGTGGAAAAACCCTAAACAGAAGAGATCGGTGAGCGACATAACACCAATAGTTCAGATTAAGGTGACACATGGATGAAATGAAGCAATGGTGGTAACACGAGAAAGTGGAAACTCTGACGGGAAATGTAAGGTTTAGTTGCCAAGTATCTTGCAGGAGGGGTGGATAGAGAAAGGGAAATTAAGAACATCCTTGTTCTACAGTCACTGAGCTCATACTATGTATTTACTAAAAGTTTGAAGATGGGGTCTCTACTGTTGCATGGCAGGGCTCATCTTAGCCAAATAATAGAGCCTGTGCTTACACTCGGAGAGGCTGGAGACAAGACAGGGAGAGAAAAGCCACAGCGCCAGCTTTGCAGAACCATCTTGACATCCCAAACAAAAAGCCAGCATTTCAAGTACAGCAGTAAAAGTATCCCTGCCAACTGAAGCTGGGGATGGGGTACTAACAAATTCCTGCTAACAAACGAGTTAGGAGGTCATTATTTTACAGAATATAAATTTTTAAAAAATCCTTTACTGTTCCCTTTGTGGCTTTTGTGTCACTTAACATTATTATAATGAGCCAATATTATTTTTAATCTTAAAAATGAAAGATTAGAAAGTAATTAAAAATAGATTCACAGTTCAAAAGAATCCCCGACTCAATCTCAGAAAGATTTACAATATTAAAAGAATGTCCTTGACAATGCTTACTTTTGGCCATTGCATAAAATACGCCTAATTTAATTTATTTCCTCTTTAATATTATTTCAAAATTTGAAAGAGAGAAAAAATTCCATTTTTAAGTTTTTTTTCTTTTCTTGTTATTGAGTGAAACTTTAAGGCATTCACATTTTCTTTTACATATACTGTGTTTGTTCTTCCCTTTAAAAGAATAAAGAGAAACCACTTTTATTCGCCCACATATTAAGATTCAATTGCTTAATACATAATGCCATCCAAGCTTAACTTTGAAAAAGCAATTCAATTTCCGCATTAGCAATTCATTAAAAGCCAGCTCCATAAAGACCTTTTATTACAACTTGTATATCTAATACACAGAGCCACCTAGAATATGTAGCATCAAAAATAAATAAATAAGTAAAAAGGTTGCCTTCAAATTATCTATCCCTAAGCTCATCGGTGGTGAAGGTTATTAAATGTTATTTGAGAAGAGTTGAGGTTATTCACAACTGCCTGCTTATGCCTATTTTATGGAGACAGGATTTCATTCTCTGTGGTACAGACCTGAGGCTTTTTATATGCACAGTCCATCCATTATTTTTATTAGTATTCATTTTTCATGGTTATTAAAGAAACAAAAGTTCAAAGTAGGAAAATTATAAAATATCAAGTGTTAAGAAAGTTGAAAGTCATAACACAAAAAGAGGAGCCATTGGCACCTGGAAGTGGGCCCACTGCTCACAGCTGGCATGTCGGCTACCTGAGGGACATAATGACCAGTCTAAACACTCACAGCAGGAAGGAACAGGAGACCCTGATACAGTGAGATAAGGTCACTAGAAATGATTGCTTTTGCAGAGATGACAGCAGAGCCACACTGCCACCCCCGGACTAGCAACTCTCCCAGTCAAAATACATGCCAGTCCTTCTTTATCCCTCTCAACTACATCCTCATCCTGGTCTATACTCACAATAGTAAGTTTTACTTAGACACTCATTTAAAGAATGGTCCTCATTTTCTTCTAGCATCAAATCAAGACTGAGTTTCTGCTTCCCTGCTTCCTTCAGAGTCCTCCAGATAGAGCCCCGACCCAGAAAAAGAAATCCATTCTAAGCCTTCTTGCAGCAGTCTGATTCTCCAGTATTTAAATGTTCTACTACAAACATGTTCTCACTGGTCCAGTGGTGGGGAGCCCGAGATGGTGATACCATAGTCATTATATACTGGGACTCCTTCTTCCCTTTCACAATGACATGAATAAAAGTGAAGAGAACTAGAACTGGATAATTAACTATTCTGTATTCAGAATTCCAAGTATTTTCCTTGTATAAACTTATGCCAGCCCTATCTTGATCCTATAAAATGGATATTATCACTTCAATTCAAAAGACAGGGGACAGAAGTATAAAAGCTAAGCCTGTTTTTAATTAAATGTTCCCAGCCATGGCAATATTAGCATGCTAAACAGAATGATGGTTTGTTACAGTGAAGTGATTGGTACAATGGAAGAGATGAGCGGGCATTGAATGCCCACTACCATCCTGAGTGTGACTGGCTCTGTCACACTGAAAGTATCTCCAAACATTTTAAATGTACTCAGGGGAAAAATTATCAACTGCTAACAGCCACTGCTTTAAAAGATTAGTATTATTTATTTTTAAAAACTGAAACATATCTATGTAACTATTAATTTATTTTAGACACTTTTTAAAAGTCTCATTATGTAGCCCAGGCTTGCCTGGAATTCACTGTGAAGCTCACACTGGTCTTGAATTCCCTATATCTCTGCCTCCACATCTTGACTGTTGATACTGGTGGTAGGCACAACACAACATATTGGGCCAAACCCAAAACTCATAAGCATACATTTTAGTAAGCACAAAATGCACACACTGCTATTTATTAAGCATTTGCTACCGGGAAATCTTTCCTTTCTTTTCAAGTTTTTGCTAGTGAAAATAATTCCACAAGGAATATCTTCCCATATAGCTTATATTCTGTTTATCCAGCATTGTTACTCAGATGGAATTGTCAGAAAAAGGAATCACTGAGCCACAGGATACCTTTACGTGTAGAAAACGGTGCATGTATCCTTTGTTTTGACTCTATTCATCAACTTACCCCACTAAGACAGTTAAAGAAGACATGCGACTCAACTCACTGAACAACTTAAGTTCATTACTCATCAGTTGCTAATGTATTATGTTAGCCCAACCCTTTGCTACATTTGAATTGTATACTTGAGCATTTGTAACCAATTTCCTACATGTATGTCTAAACAATCTTGCATCACCAAATAAAGGGCAGGTGGGGGTAAAGAGCCTGGACTCTGACACTGCAATAAATATGAGGCTGAGGAAATGGAAGATGGTGAGTACTTCTTATCAAGCATAAGGACCCTTGCTCACATTCCAATGCACATAAAAATTCAAATGTCACAATGTATATACCATAATCCCAGCACAGGGAGTCGAGAAAGGAGAAAGGCTGAAGCTTTCTAGCCAGACAATCTAGTCAAATCAGTGGGCTCCATGTTTTGTGAGATACCTTGTCTCAAAAGAGAGATACCCAACATCATCCTGTGGCATGTTAGTGCTCTCTCTCTCTCGCTCTCTCTCTCAAGATTTTTCATAGAGGATGAAGGAGACTGAAGAACACACCTCCCAAACTTCTGTCTTTGTAGAAGCTCAGAATACAAACTTCAAGGAAATAATGCCTTTGCTGATTTGATCATAGAGGCTTCCCAGCTGACACTGAATGACATCCTGCTGAATTCATCTTAAAGGCAAAATGTTGCTAAATGCACTTAGTTCTTATAACTTCTGAATATCAAGGCTTAGCCTAGCCTTCCTTATCACATAATCAAGAGGAAACAAGTACCTCAATTCATAATGAAGTACTGAGTATCTCTTGTAATTTGCTGAACACTGTACTGAAAGTAGTAACCACTGCTCATATGGTAGTCATCATACACATCAGACACAGCCCAAGGTATCCTGGGCAAAAGAATGTAAACCGGAACTAAAATTAGTTGCTGTCGGATAGAGATGATGTAGGGAAAGGGACATTGGCTTCTAATTGAAAGGGGCTGCTCAGTTTCTCAAGACAAATGTCACTCTATGCATTACTGGCCTGGAACAAGATCTAAATTAAAGTCGGGCAGTGGTGGTGCATGCCTTTAATCCCAGCACTTGGGAGGCAGAGGCAGGCAGATTTCTGAGTTCGAGGCCAGCCTGGTCTACAGAGTAAGTTCCAGGATAGCCAGGGCTATACAGAGAAACCCTGTCTTGAAAAACCAAAAAAAAAAAATCTAAATTAAAAATTTTAAGTGCAGATCTCCAAAATGCATACAGCTCTTTATAAAGTTAAATAAATAAATAAATAAATAAATAAATAAATAAATAAATATCATTAAGTCCAACCTTAACCTGCAGTTAAGAAAACATCAGACTGCATTAGGGTGGCCATTATGCAATAACCAGTGTCCTTATGAGAACATTGAAGCTGCTTGGTGCACATGGACAAAATGCCACGAAACTCCAGAAATAGAGAATGAAGAGGAGTAAAATCAGAGCTTTCTGGTCACAAACCATCATCCTGGGAACAGCAGAGGAAGCTAAGTTAAGCTTCTTTCCTGGAGCCTTCAGGAAGAGTATAGCCCTGCCACCACATAGATTTCCATGTTCCAGATTCTAGAATCCTCACAAAGGACATCTTTTTGGTTGAAGCCATGTGGATGGGGTACTTTGCTCTTGCAGATGGATGAAATTACCATCTCAGGAAAAGGATGGAACATTTATTATCATGACATAAAGCCATGAACCAAAATCCATTAAAAAAAAAAAACTATATCAGCCTTAGAAACTATACATCAGCATCTGAAAGTGGAGTTTCTATCTTTCATGTCATTGGCTTCAACCTCATTGTGTAGCTAAGGATGGTCTTGAATTTCTTTCATTAAAGACATAATTTACTTTTATTTTTTCTTTTTATTTATTGGTTTCTGATATGATTTATCCCACCCACAGCCTCCCTGCCTCCATTCCTCCCAGCTTCCCACTTCATCTCCCCCAGATACACTGCTCCTCTGTTTTCAGAAAAGAGCAGGCTTCCCAGTGATATCAACTGAACACGGCATAACAAGTTGCAATAAGACTGGGCACAGATCTTCATATCAAGGCTGGACAAGGCAACCCTGTAGGAGATAAAGGATCTCAAGAGCAGACAAAGAGTCAGAGAAACCCCCTACTCCCACTGTTAGGAGTGCCACAAAAACTATAAGCTAAACAACCACAACATAATTGCAGAGAACTTGGTGCAGACTCATGTAGGCTCCATAATTGCTGCTTCAGTCACTGTGATCCCTGATGAACCCTGCTTAGTTGATTCTGTAGGGCACATTCTTATCATGTCTCTGATCCCTCTGGCTCCTACCACCCTTTCTCCCCTTCTTCTTCAGGGTTTCCCCTAAGGGTTGGCTGTAAGTCTCTGCATCTGGTCACAGTAGATGCTAAAAGGAGCCTCTGAAGATGACCGGATTAGGAAATGATCTGAGCATAGCAGAATATCATCAGGAATCATTTCACTTACTTTTTTTTTGGCCAGCTGTGTTTGATACTTGTGGGTCCTTAATGGCCCAGGATAAATTGGGGAGGGGGTTGTCAAGGGGGAGAGTTTCAACCCTGGATACCTAACATGAGGAAGGCAGACTTTGGCTTCCTCCCCTCTCTCAGCCTTGTGCCAGGAAGTCAGCTGCCCCACTGTCAACCCTAATAAGAATTTACTGCCCTGAGAGCCATCAGGCTTCACTTATTTGACCTTATGAGGTTTTCCTCTTTTGAACCCCTTAGCCTCTGAGTATGCAGATGAAGTTTCTTCCAACCCCTCTGCCCAGGCCAATTGTAAATAGCCAAAGAAACCTTGCCCCAGAGACCCTGCCTGCCTCCTGAAGGGCAAAAAGACTCCCTCCCCCAATTAACTGAACCAGTTCTTCCAAGATGTTTCAGATGTGTGTGTGTGTGTGTGTGTGTGTGTGTGTGTATGTGTGTGTGTGTGTGTGTGTGTGTACTCTTTGTCTGTTTTGTCTGACCACTAACAAACGCCCTACATTGTACCCACACACTTGGGCTAAACTTCCCTTCCTCCAGCCAAGGCTCATGCACAGTGGGCTGGCTACCCCAAGAGGAAGAAGATGACAGGCAGCCGGAGTTCTTCCCTAGGTCTCTGGGCCATCCAGCTTCTGGTTCCAGGTCATCCGAGCAGATCAGACATAGGTTTCTTCTCTGCCTTGGGCCTCGAGTTAGACCTGCCATTGGTTGGTTACTCACACAATCTTGGAGCCATCATTGCCCTCAGAACATCTTATGGGCAGGACAGGATATGGGTAGTAGGTTCTGTGGCTGAGTTGTATACAAGTAACTCTGACCATGGGCTACCTTGCCTCATTACAGAAGGCACCCTATCCTCCAATACTAGGAATCCTTGCTAAGGTCACCCTCATAAGTTACAGGGAGTTTCCACCGCACTAGGTTTCCACAGCATGCTGCAAATGCCCCCCCCCCCACGTACAGTTGTCTCTCCCCTTACTGTATCCCGCCAACCCCAACCCCAATTTAAGTGCAGAATCTATTTTAGTTTCCCTTCCCTGGGTCATCCATGAATCTTTGCTTGAGTCGTCCTTGTTACTTAGCCTCTCTGGGGGATTGTAGTGTGATTTTTCTTTAACATTTAACAGCTTATATCCACTTACAAGTGAGTACATATCGTGTTTGTCTTTCTGGCTCTGGGTTTCCTGCTCAGGATAGAATTTTCTAGTTCCAGCTCAACCATTAAAGTCTAGGCTCTCAACAAAATTATCTTTAATTATGTGTATTTGTGTGTATGTGTGTTTAAATGTGTGTGTATGTTTGTTTATGTTGTGTGTGTTTATGTGTGTACATGCTTGTTTATATGTGTCTGTTCTGTGTTTATGTATGGGGGCATATTTTTTTATGTGTTTATGTTGTGTATGTGTGCACATAAGTATGTGCTTGTACAGATGTGGTTTGATGCATGCATGCATGCACGTGAGTGTGTTTGTGTATGCCCTCATATCTCTCTCTCTCTCTCTCTCTCTCTCTCTCTCTCTCTCTGTGTGTGTGTGTGTGTGTGTGTGTGAGAGAGAGAGAGAGAGAGAGAGAGAGAGAGAGAGAGAGAGTAACCTCAGAGGTCATAAGAGGTCATCAGAATCTCCTGCAAATGGAGTCTTAAGTGATTATGAGTAGCCCAACCTGGATGCACAGAACTCAACATAAATTCTCTGTAATAACAGTATACATTCCTAAAGTTGAACCATCTTTCTAGCTCTGAAATTGAATATTGGGTCCTCTTGTTTCTACCCCCAATTCTAGAACTATTACAGGTATTTACTACCATACCTGTTTTTGAAATGCTAGGGATAGAAACCAGAGCTTTGTGCTTGCTAGACAAGCAGTCTACCAACTTAACCATGACTACAGTTCCTACATATAGGATTTTTGTTATTTTCCAAGAAATATCACTCATGTGCATATATTTTTGTGATCACTAATACGTTAATAAAAGACAGTCAAACATCAGTGCAAATTGAAAATTTCAGAATATAATACAAATTTAAGTTTGGTAATTTATAGTTTCTTGACGTCCTTATTTTACTAAGGATTTCTAAAGCTTTGATTATGAATTAACAAAACCATAGCTATGGTTTATTCAACAAGCAATAATTCTAATTTATTGGTAAGCTGCACAGTCTTCAAAGCTCTCATTATAGAGAACAATCGAATGATCAGTGGGAGGTCTCATGAAACAAATGTGAATTTTACAAAGCTTCTACAAATTAAACTTGTCCTGATAAGCATTCACCTATACAGATGTTAAAAGTGTATTCCTTCTCACTCTCTCTCTCTCTCCTTCTTAGTGTCTATTATGTTACTTTTTAAATACATGTGGTTATATGCACAGCAGTGCTGGTGACTAGAGGTGGAGGTACATGTGGTTGTGAGCTGCCTGACATGGAAGCTGTGAACTGAACTCAGGTCCCCTGGAAGAGTGTGAGTTTTTAACTACTGAGCCGTCATACCAGGCACTCTTTTCCCTCCTAAAATACACTGGTCAATGGTTCTACATATTCATTTAACTTTTTTGACTTGTAAAAGTTAAGGACTAAAATGGGATCAAATTCAATCCTACTTTTTACTCAAAGAGAGGTTCAGACCCAAGACCAGAAAACCACAACCGGGCTACTGAACCCATGTGAAGAATCGTCACACTGTTAAAAATCATCTGTTCAACTGAATCTCCTCGCTGTCCTTTCTATAGTCTCATTCTCCTTTAATGCTTTACACTTTTCACCTGCCCAGCTTACTCTAAGTAATCTTTTAGGTCAAAGGTCACATCTTTGCTGCCCACCATCCATTAACCTCTTCCTGGCTGAACATCCAGTGTCTGAGATGTGAAGTAAATATGAAAGAGAAGAAACAGTTGCAATGAGGTGAATAATAAGTCTTTTCCTTTGTTGCTGCAGTTTGTACCCTAAGTGGCCCTGAGAGCCCTGTGTATGTGTAAAAGACTTAGTCCAAAGCTTCGTGGATCCTGGGTCATTGTGGTATAATCTTGAAGAGAACTACTGGTCATGTATCTCTTTATTTCTATAAGAACCTACTAGCTTCCACCTGTGGAGCAGCTGGGTCCACCAACCACTCTTTACCATGATACTCTACATCACCCATGGACTAAAGCAACAGGGCTAACTAACCCTGAATGTAGACTTCTGAAATTATGAATGAAAAATAAACCCTTTCTCTTTATAAGCAGATGGCCTCTAAGATTCCTTACAGTAACATAATACAGACTGATACAGCATCTTGGTAAGATTCCATTTCATTAAGTCTATCCCCTTCCTTTCCCCCAAGGCCCTTTTCCTTCATCAGCATCCTTCCTGTGTTATCGGCTTTTGCACAGAATTTCTTCCCATATGACTACATATGGCCTAAAATAAAGATTCAAGGTTGTTCCAGATCTTCTCTCTCAAAAAAGTGACACAATATCAATAAGTGAGAAGGAAGGACAAGCTGAAGTGTGGATGGGTTAATAGTTTTGTGCTTCTGGCTCATCTCACACCCAGCTGTACATTCCTTGTGGGATGAACTTTAAATAATACTCCATTCAGAGGCTCTGGAGGCAACTTTAAATTTCAAGCAAATTCCTTCATTCTCTTAAGATTAAGTTTTATGCTCATACTGTACAGTTGGGCCCCATTTTAGCTCTGGTTTGGGCCTTGAGGACTAACTGGAGCCTGGCTCAGGTTTTTGCAGTGTTGTGGGAGAGTCTAAGCCTGGATTTTGAGATCTGTCTCAGTCACTTCCATATCAGGGTGGCTCAGCAAGACCTGTTTGGCCCTGCCTCTGCCCTGCCATTTCTGATGTGAAGCTTTGCCATTGGCCCTGTCAGTTACCCCTTACCCTCTGTCACCCTTCCCTGCCTCCTACATCATCTCTCCCCATACCTAAGTGCCCACCTCCTTGCCTTTCCTAGAGAAGCAAGTGCCTAGTTTAATAAAGTGAGTTCCTGCTTCGACAAGACTCCCATGTTTCTTTTGGGCCTTGACACTCGCCATCCTGCTCATCCCCCAACAGACTGGGCTGGACAGGGTTCTCTCCTCTCGCCTGGACCTGCCGACAAGGAAGGCAACACTGTGCAGGTTCTAGAAGGATCCTTTTAACCTAAATATGTTCATGATTACCAGATGTCATATAATCGCTCTAAAACAATCTAAGGTCATAGGGAAAACCTGTAATTGTTAACTCACTGCTCAAAACAGGGAAATAATTCCCTAGCAGAGAAAATAAAGAATAAAATGCTCAAATAAAAGGCAATATGAAAATACTAAGTGGTTTTGGTTAAAGAAATAATGCTTGCACTTGCCAACTCTATTTGTCCAATTCCCTTGATCCCTTTCCTTGTTTCTCTGTAGCCCTAATTGAAAATGAACAAGCATTGCTCAGTTTGAAGCTGCTGTCACATTAACATATCGATCCTGTGATGGTTTTTGCAAGTGTTTTGTGCAGGCAATGTCCATTCAAGAGAAGGCCATTACATAAAGGACATGAAATAAATAATGATGGATCTGCAGCTTTGCAGTTTTACTCCATTTGTTGGACTAAGGAATTCATCTCAATGGTCAAGTCTGATAATTTTTTATCATAATCACTAATACCAGATAGAAGATTCAGATGGGGATGTGCTGAGTTATTGTCAATGCATAAACAAGCAATTCCCAATCTGTTTCTCTAACAATTTCATATTACAACCCTAGCAATGTAGTAAACAAGCATCTATCCCCAATATATATAATTTGGGGTATGTTTTATTCATATGTTATACATCTTTAAAAATATACAATTTAAGGAGTTTGAGTGATATCTGAGTGAACAATGTGCTTGCTATGACCAGTTCAATGACCAGAATCCATGTTTTTTGTTTTTTGGTTTTTTTTTCTTTTAAAGCTAAGCATGGTGACATAAATTTGAAATTTCTGCAGCGGGAAGTAGAGGGGCAAATCCCTAATGCTCACTGTACAGCCATCCCAGTCAAAACAGTTGGCTCCAGATTATAGGAAGCGATTCTGTCTTAAAAACCAAGGTGGATGTTGCCAGAGGAATAGCTTCTATGTGTTTATCACCAACACACATAAAAACAAACATATACACAAACCATATAACTTAAGGAAATAAAATACAGGTAAGGTTCATAATATTTATGTTACCACTGGACTTACCTTGCTCACCTTTGTCTAGTGAAAAATGCCACAGTTCCCCCAGCAAGGAAATACACCGCTAATAACAATATCCTCTACATGTGTTCTGCCCTGTCTCACATAATAACTATTTCATGCTATCTGACTATGCTAATAATATACATCAAGAAATTAATCTATTCTGCACTGTATACATTTGCTCCTCACCCACTGGATCATTGACACACTGCTATCCATATTTCTCAGTGGGCATTGTTGGTTGGAGCTTCTGGTGAGTTATTGGTCTTGCCCATAAAACACTCAACCTCACATGGCCCTCTTCCTCTAGAGCATATTTTTTCTTTGGTGGTCAGAAAAGCTGCATTTTGGTTAAATGTATTTCTAAACATGTGAACCAAAATGTATGCACTAGCATGAGGGAGGAAATAAATGTCCCTAGAGCCCTGGAATATAACCTGAGTGGTAATACTGAAAAATATCCACACAAAAAGCCTGCTCGGAAGCCATCTTCATAAAGTGTACTTTCTTGTACAGTCAAAAATTCTTTGAAGTTTTGTTTTTACTTGAACTTTGTGTTTTGTTCTTTGGCAAGCCACTTTTAATTTTTCACACAAAAGTAATGTTTTGAAATCAAGGCTACTTACAGCCTTATCCAGTTTCCATGAGTATCCCCAAAACATTCAAGTTTCTGCTCAACCAATAATAGCTGCTTAAGAGATAGAGTATAGTCCAGACAAGGAAGTAGGATAGTGATCATTGCCCACATGTCGAACTGTGGTACATGTAAGGTCTCCAAATCTTATCTGATGGTTTCAAGAGGCACCTGTATGCCAAAATTCTTCCCTCCATGTCATAGAAAAGAGTTCATCTCCTACAACCAGAGCATTAAAACCCCATGGAGATCTAGTGATCATCAAACATTTTAACATGAAGAACTGCTGCAAAGTCATAAAGGTTGACATTTCTGCTAAACTCTTACAGCCACAACTTTCAAAGACTAGAAAGGATGGCTTTGATTTGAGGAAAAAGAATTGCATCAAAAAGAAATTAAATTTCCCTATAAAAGTTGTGATATATCAAGAACTGACTCCTGCACCTCAAATATCAGCCATGACCATTTCCAGAGTACATGTTTCTACTGTTGGAATAGGCTAGGTCCTTAAAGCTTGTTGGGTAATCTGAGATAAATGATTCAAGGTATGAAATAATTGACAAGTCACCAAGAGTGGCATTATTAGTGAACTCCTTAAGTTTCACAGTTTGGTATCTTCTAATCTCTTCAGAGAGAGAGGTCTTGCATGTGTGGGGGCAACTTTCAGAACTGCCTGGTGTTATGAAGAACTGGAAGCAAACTCTATCTGTTGATATACTTCATGTTTATTATGTAGCTCTCAAAAATACTTTTTTTCTACCCAACTGAAAACTTCTTCCTAGTTTTAAGTTGCTTACACATTCTGAGTTCCACAGAATGTGCAAGTACTCTCCCTTGGATTGACACCTCATACAGCAGACATTCTCGGGGGCTTTATGCAACATTAGACATTTTTGACACAATCTCCCCTTTAGGTTTCTATGGTAATATACTTTGAGTTTCCAACATTCTAGAACCTTCTTTGTCTTGGACCCCTCTTCTTGACTTTGCTCAAGAAGTCCTGTTGTTCACCGTCAGGTTGTAAGCCCTATCTTCTCTTCATTGTTACTATAACAGTGACTTTAATTACCTCCTACACAGTAAGGAGAGACAACTGTGCCTCTCTCCCCAGACTCCATGCAAAATGCTTCCTATCTATCTTCACTTACCACACAGTGCAGGTCCTCTGATGACCACCAATATCCCAGTTGAGCATCTAGCTTGACCATCCGATACCCCCCCCCCCCCAAGCTTGGAACATAGATTGTTGACAGCTGAGCCCTTTCCTAGACATTGTTTTCCTGGGACAACTGCACAATCCAAGGGTATATGTGCCCCCTCCTAGGAAGTTGACAGGAACCAAGTAGGTGATCATAGAATGTAAAGACCATGTATTCATCCTTCAGTTTTTAATATTCTGAAGCACATCTAGATTTCCATGTAGAAACTGCCAATATCTTCACTAAAACTTTAGTTCAGGTGTGTGTGTGTGTGTGTATATGTGTGTGTGTGTGTGTGTGTGTGTGTGTGTGTGTGTGTGTAAGAGAGGGGGAATTCCTCTTTCCTCGTTTCTTTATAGTGGTATTTTCTTGACAACTCTGCCATGAACTCACACTAAATTCTTCATTTAAACCTTTACCATAGGAACTCACAGACAACACCACGATGAAATGGGTTGCCCTTTTTATAAACTCTCCCACATTTTTGTCTTTTGTACAAATAATCGCTCTGTCAAAGTCTCAGACTGGGGGGCAACTTAGTGGCCAAGTGCTAGTCTGGCATATACAAGGTCCTGAGTTCAGTCCTCAGCATCCAAATATGAGCAAGCAAAAATACCACCTCAAGAAATAAAACCATCATTTTCCCGGTAACTTGAGTGAGATAACTGAGAGTCACCCCCCGTACAGTCTCCATCTGCAGGTCTCATGGATTCTTCTTAAGTAACTTCAGATGAATCTTCTCTTTTCCTTTGTTTTTTCTATTTTTCACTTAAGTGTCTCCTGTCTCAGAGATTATTGTATTGTGGTCCAATTAATGAGCCAAAGCTAAATGTGGATCGACTCCCTGACAGCTCTGAGAGTATTCTGAAGCAGATGGAACATCCTATCACTGACTATATCCAAGAATAACCTCACTCAGGGTTCCAAATTGACACTAGTTTCAACAGAATTATCAGTTTCTATCTCTGCCACGCTGGAACAAAGACTGGAAACACCATTATTTTACCATGACCACATGCCTTCTCTCTCCTAAGCCAGGTAGAAAACCTTGGAGACTGTTACTCTTCATTTTTTATGTCTGTTTCAACCCAAGCCTTCTGATGCATAGTCGCTTGTCAAATATCTGCTGAATGAATCAATAAGACAGTCAATAAATCTTTTAAAGGCAGAAATGAATCAAAAAATGAAAGGAAGGTAGGTATGGTAAAAAGGAACATAGGGTGGGGAGGAGAAAGCAGCATCTTGCCCTTCCAAGGCTCTTGTCCCTTGCATTGAATTGACGCCATGATGAATGATCTATTTTAGAAGATAAGAGGGATGCTGGCAAAGTTCTGGAAAACAAGACTACATTTTCTCATTTTGTCTCCTCTAGTTTAGAATTTTCAAGAGGGATTACAATACCAGTTTGTGCAGTAGTTTATGCAACAGAGAAGAATCAATAAATACTAATTAATGATAATAATTAAGGAGGGAGAAGTAGGTAGAAGACACAACTGGAATAGTTAAGTAGGTTTCAGCTGAGGTAAGGCCCTTTCTAAAATGGAGTTCTCTGTCATTGTTCCTTCCTACTGTATCATAATTTCTACTTTTAGAAAAAAATAGCTAATGAATTAAAAAAATTGATATCCATGTCCCATGTCAATCACATGCTATTGGCATGACTGTAGAGAGGCAGCTTGACTTCTCTAAACTTGCACATCTATGTCTGTAAGAAACAGCCTCAGCCTCCAACTAGATGATGGTCACATGCATTTCCAGCTCTAAACTCCTGTTCCATTTTGTCCGTTGCTATTTTTAGATCTCTCCATGCCTGTCAATCCAGTGCTTTCTGCAAACTGGAAAATGAATTCAAACTGGCTAGTGTTTTATTAGAGTCATCTAAAAATAAACTTGGTAGCAGAGACTAGAAAATTTCTCTATGGAAACAATATGTGCCCATGAGCCAGAAGCTCCTTTTGCCGGAACCATTTCGACCTGATTCCTTGTCACCTCTGAAAATGTGTGCTTCCCACAAGCCAGAGATAAGGAGGAGAGCCACATACTTATTCACCACACTGACATACAGAGAAGAAAGAAGACACAATGTGGGGATTTGTGGCAAGTGTATGCTACTTGGGATTATACTTAGTAGAAGTCTGAGAAATATTAGATCAAGAACTGAAATCCAGCAGGCTTCATTCAGCAAGCACTAATTATACTAATGAAATTGTCTGTCTGTCTTTAAATTCTGCCTCAATTCAGAATAAACTATAATTTACCTCCCTGTGATTAAGCAGAGAGGGCAGGGTCAATGTCCTAGAAACATATGTTCTTACTATTTTCTAATTATCACATGCCATTTTGTCCATTAAAATATACATGTTTAAAATGTTTAACTTAACATTTTTACCCTATGTCTTCCTGTCAACTCCTTCCAAATCCCCATCCTCCTTTGTATTGTTTATTTATGTATTTGTGTATTTATGTATTTATTTATTTTTAAGAAGAGACTATCGCCAAGCATATATCCTGGTCTTCTGGCTCCTACCATCTCTCCACCCTCCTTACCCCCAAATTCTGAGATGTTCCCTGAGCTTTAATGTGGGAGTCCTGTTGTAAACGGAGGTAGACATCCAGAGGTCAGTTTGTCTCTGAATTTTGACCTGTTGTAGGTGTCTACAATGTTCCTTGCCTGCTGCAAAAAGAAGCTTTGACAAAGGGTGAGAGCTACACATATCTGTGGGTTTAAGGATTGAAATAGAAACTGGAAGGTTCTTTGGAAAGTTGGTTGGATGGTGTTTTGCTGGGGCAAACACATGAAGGGACATTTTGTTAATGTGGATACAAATGTTAAAGGCTAAGGCAGATTCGTGAATGAATGTTTCCCAGAAGCAGACACAGGAAAGAGGACATTCTACTAAAGCAAGCATGTGAAAGGACATATGATGAAGGATTCTTTGCTAACAACATGCATGTATTGGTCTGCCTTACATTGCATAGTTGAGCTGCATTTATTGGAATGTCATAGAGAAAAATGCACCAAAAAACTTCTGGTGGTATACTGTAATTTCTTGCCCCTTCTGTGGACCCAGGCTGATTGGATGCACATGCTGAGGCAAGACCTGTGCATGGAGGGCACGTGACGTTTGGAGGGTATAGGGCTCCACAGAGTGATGGAGAGAGAGCTTGGCTTGCTGGTACAGCTAACTGTGTAATGCTTGTGGGTCTTGAGTCTTCCTAATCTTTACTTCCCTGAGAGAGGCAGAGCCTAGAACTTCTCTTGGTGTTCCTGTTGGTCCTTTCTGCTGACTTGCACCAAGGCTGAGGCCTGGCTGTCACTGCTAGGTCATATCACTGCTGTTTCTAACCTGACTTTACTGAACTAGACTGCTGGTGTATCTGTGAGATGCTTGCGAGTGTAACAAGCTGCCACTGCCAACCTGTGAAGTGACCTGCTGATTTCCAGACATACAGACAGGAGTTGCTGCAGAGAACCTCTCTAAACAGATCCACTTCCCCCATATCCTTTCTTTTCCACTACCTCTGCTGGGTGGTGGGCTACAAGGGAGGTTAAAGCATTTAAAGTCTATCATTAAAAGTAAGGTTATAAAAAAAATTAAAGTTACAAAGGATAAGTATTAAGAATGTAGTGAGGAATCGTACTTGCTTAGAAACTGGCAGTAGTGGGTTCTCATACAGGTTCCATGGCTTCACCAGCATAGGTAGTTAGATAAATTCTCAGTGCTAACAAGACATGAATTCCCTCCTATTGAACAGACCTTAAGCCCAGTTAGGTAATTGCTGGTTACTCTTGGGATATAAGTTCCACTATTACATCTATAAGGATATCTTGCCATGCTGGTCATTGTAGTGGTCCCTTAGTGTTATAGCTGGATAGGACTTTAATTGCTTTCCTTCCACAAGAACTTGCATGGCTCCTTCTGAAACTATGAAACTAGTTCTCAGTAAGGAAGCTTCCAAGTCATTTCCAAATTGGTTCCTATAGGAATTCACCTTTGCAGGAGAAGTCACCAAAAGCAATGACAATAGCCTATATTATTTTATTTTGCAGGTCTCTTAGAATCTTCTGGACAACAGCTCAAAAGAATATATATATATATATATATATATATATATATATATATACATACACACACACACATATATAATCAATCAAGACATTTTCTTTTATTTCTTAATGTACAGGAGACCTTGAGGAAAGTGGAATATAAAAGAACTGCAAGAAAAACAAAAAGATTGGACCGTATAATATTAATAAAAAATAAAAAGATTGGACCGTATAATATTAATAAAAAATAAAAAGATTGGACCGTATAATATTGGGCCACCCAGTAATCTTCCTTAGGCATGACAGATAAAGAAATCTAGTATAAGTCAGAGGTCAGGAAAAATGTGGCAAAAATTTATGGGAGCAACCTATGCTATTCCTGACAATAACCTCGCTATTCCTTGTCTCGAGGGAATCCTTCCAGATCTGACAGAATCCAAATAGCTTTCTACAAATTTGTACCATTGATAATGTTAGAATGACCTGGAAAATGTGTTTTAAAGTCTCCCTCCTTTGCAAATGGAAGATTTCAGATTTCACCATGCTACATTTCTTGGTTCTATGTCCTGCAGTATGGTAAAAGCAGGATAGCTGACTCCTGTCAAGCTGCTTCCTGCTTGGCCTCTTTGTATTCCTAAAGACAAACTTTCTGTGAATATTCTGTTCCCTATGTAGAAGTCTACTTTACAACTGGCTATCTTATGGATACTTTCCTCATCAACTCATTCTTTAAACCTCAGTTCTCAGAATTGTTCCATGATCCTAGTTTAAGTAACAATGATGTCTGAGAAAGCATTAGATCACTTAGTTACTATAGATGAAGTCCAATTCATATTAGATCCTGTTCATGTGAGAGCATACCTTGTAATTCTGATGTTGGTATATATTCCTCTCAATCTCCTTTAACACAGAGGCAGCTATGGCAGGCCCTCACCTGCCCTGAACTATTTGCGTTTAAGGAACTGGTAACATTTTTTCTATAGAGTGAGAATGGAAGTTTCCAGAGTTAGAAAACCAAAGACCAACTGAAAATAAGAAATAGTGCATGTTCACAGGCCAGATGAGAAGGTTAGAGCCAGTGGACCAAATTCAAATGCAAGCAAACCTTTGTGTATGCCTGCTCTTATTTATATTATTTATCAGAATTGACGATTCTTAATATACTTGTACTTCTTGTTACAGAATGGGAAAGTATCCTTTGAAGACAAGTCAAAGAGAGGAAGCTAAGAAGCAAGCCATTTGAGTAACCAGTCTAGAAGCTTCATTTCCATCTGACCCTTTCGTAAGTCTAGAAAACACATAGTATCCCTTTTCCTTCTCACTTCAATGGACGTTTGTAAGAAGCCACTGAGGTAACAGCCCTGTAAGGAATATGCAAATTGGAACACCCCCCAACAGGCCTTAGTCTCTAATCCAGCTGACCAAGTGACCACACAGTGAGATTGTAAAAACTCAGCACCTACTATCTCAACATAATTGCAATTTTTAAGAGCTTTAAAAGAAGTATTGGATTTATCTATGAAAATATAAACAGAATAAGCCACAGTTATTTTGATAGAAATTATATTACATTAAAATTCTCTATTTTCTTAAAAAAAAATTTATTAGTGATCATTAAATATCTTTATCTTCTCCCAATCCTTCTAATGAAACTGTCCGCAATAAGGCTCATGAGGAGTAAAACGACCGTGCTCTAACGTAATAAGACTATACTTACATTGCTTACAAACGGGCCATTGTGTTTTATACTTGCTAAGAACTCAATTTGAACAATGAAAATATGGTCTCATGGAGCTTATTTTATTTTTAAAGATGTCTTTAACTGAAGTTCGTTCACTTTGTTTGTTAAGTAGTTTTCTCCCTCACATATATAACAATGCCTATCAGTGAGCTGCAAAAGGAATTGACTACTGTTTATCTTTCTTCTCTGTCTGTCTGTCTGAGTTTCTTATTTTTCCACTATCTCTTCCATATGCCAGATATAGTAGCTTGCTACAATTGGAGAGTCTGTCAAGCAATGTTTCAGAACTGACTTCTATTTAGAGTCGTTGTCCCCATGCCTACATTTAGACGTGCCACACATATAAAATAAACACTCTAAACTTTTGAAACAGTTGACACAATTTAGGAATTGAACTATTTTGGTAATGAGTCATTCATTTAATGTATAATTGGCTCATCATACAACCAACATTTTTAATGTGATTGTTAACAAGTGAGAAAATCTAATCTATATTATTATCAAATGTTACCCTTTTTTACAAGAGGAAAGAGTGAAGCAGGAAACTGATAAAACATTATGATCTGCATACATCTAATTAAATATGGATAATTTGATTTTGTAGATTTTATTTTGCATTCTGTAGCCACTGACTTGTGTGTGTCTCTGTGTGCACATGCATGTGTGGGTGGTGAGGGGGGACTTTTATCTTCTTGGCCTTGTTACATTTGTTTTTGTTATATGCCCTGTGCTTACTGTTGTGTTGTTCCAGAGCCTCTATATGGTCAATCTGTCAATTTTTAAATTATTATGAGTTATTAATATTAATTATATAGTTAATCTGTCCCTAGTTTTATGACTATATAGTCACAGATGCCTTTGTTCCATGGGTTCTCAGTGGAGAACATATGACCAGGGAATGCAAATTGTTTCTGGAGAATATGCAAGCAGAATAAAGCACAACCCTATCCAGTGAAGTGAAGATTTCCCAAGGTAGGTGAGGTGATGGAAAGAATCTTGGTGGTCCCTTACTGTGTTGAAAATGAGTGAGAGGCAGAGAAGCATTGCTCTGAATTGTTGTCATGTACTTCATGTGTGTCTGTGTGATTTTTCCCCCAGATCACTTGCAGCTATTTAAGAGAAGAGAATGTGTCTTCTATGTCGGTTGAATGTTTATACCATCTGTACAAAGGTCCTAATATTTTTGTAGGGCATCTTCCTGGAAAGACATGATGTTTAATTGTATGCAAACTTTAAGTATGCAAACTTAAAAATACCATAATAAATGTTCAAGCTTCATGATATGAAATGATGTTAATTCCTCCAAATTAAAAGTTTACCAAAATATCTGGCAAGGTAGCTCAAGGCTAAAGGATGAAGGAAGTGTGAATCTTTGAGTTAAATATACGTGGTAGAATTCAAGAAAATCTTTAACCATGCAAAATAAAATAAAATAAAAAAAATACTGAGTTCTCATCCCTTGAATAAATGACTGCACACAGTAGATATGAAAACAAATTAGGAGATCAATGGGCACAGGAATCTAATTAGTGCATTACAGTTACACTAGACGCTCAAACATTAACAAGTACCCAATATGGTAACAGTCTATGTTCCACTTGTCATAGACATACACTACTTCAGTGTTTGATGGAGAGTCTGGGAAGCATCCTACAGAAACTCAAGTGGCAGCACATGGTGCAGTACCACAAGAGGGATGAGAAGATCCAATGTCAGTTTCTTCCATTCACTAACAATGAGATTTAGAACATGTGCCTTGTATCTCCAGACTGAAATCTCTTCATTAGTTAAGTGTTCCCCTAAAGCCAACTTCCAAGCTACAAGCATTAATTAGTTTAATGCTTAATAAAAGGTTCCCAGCACTCTCTTGTGATTACTGATGAACCCATCTCTAAGCTTAGTATCAGGGATGCTCTTCCCATGGTCTTGATATCTCTGCTTCTGAAGTTTATACAGTGAGCACACTTTGTACAAAAATCTTGTACTTTAATCAGGGGATGCCTGCCAAAATCAACCACACTTCTATAATATTATGATCTTGGGTCTATTTTTAAAAATGATTTCTACTTCAAACACAATTCAATACAATGTGTAAACGGTTTGTCTGGCATGGTTTGAAAAATAATAATAATTTCTTAATGCTCCAAGGTGCTAGTAATTAACAATCAGAAAGTACAAGTATAAAATAAGCAATAATGGAGGAATAATATATATAGAAATTTTCAACTGAATATGCTCAACACAAGAGTATACAAAAAGATATACAACTGTAAATGTTCACAGTGGGAACAGTTCAAAACTAAAACAAAAGCAAAAACAGTAAACCAAACCAACCTACCAAACAAACAAACAAAAATCAAAACAGGGGGTTGGAGGTTATGAAGAAAGGAAACACTACTTTGGAATACTGAATCCTGGACTGGAAGAGGCATTTTGGTTCTTCTCCTTGAACCCTTCATCTGTCGACTGCCTGCTGGTGGAAAAGCCAACACATGAGACAGTCCATTCTGTATTGAATGTTTGTCTGAGGCTTATCTGACTTTGACTTTCTGCATGTTCTTATTGTGTTCTCTATCACAGTCTACCCAGGGAGCTAAAGAAAGCTAGTGAGAACCCTCTTTCACAAGACCTCTCTTGAGACAAAGAAGATCATCTACAAATTGTCTCTTCACCTGGATAAATGTTCCTAACACCTTCCATCACTGATTTCACAAGAGTCTGTCTAGCTATACCATTTCACCCCACTAACCATCCTAGCCTCTGCTCAAAACACAGCCCTATTTCTTAAACTTCTCTGATTTAAAAACCTCAGAGTTGAGCATCCTGTACGAAAGACTGTCAGGAATCATGTTAAAAAGAGAGGAATTCTGAAGTAGAAAGTATCACCCTGGGCCAGTGGGGGAAAGATCAAGATTACTATTATAGCTCTGGATAAGGAAGTGTCCTTATAAGGAAGACTTTGGTAATAGTAATACATCTTTCTAAATACTCACATGCCAAGAGTTAACAGAGACCAAGAGAAATGAAACTAGCACGGGAGGGATGTAGTAGAAACACAATCAACAAAGTAAGAATAATGGAAATAAGACTGATGAGAAAAAATCTGGAGCTACAAAAGAAGGATGCTGCTTATAAAAAATAGAGGATGCACAGAGGAGATGGAAGGAAGGAGGGAGGAAGAAAGGCAGAGCCAGCCAAGACCAAGATGAACTGACCATCACACTGGCTTCCAAATAAAATGATTGTGAACACAATGAAAGCCATGTAATAAGGGGAAGACATATTCAACACAACAATCTGGCCTCCAAGTTGTGCGTAAAATACTGCCACACAACCATGTGAGTTGGAAGAAAATGACTTACTGTGCAGTTACTGTGCACTGAGCAGGCGCTGCTGCTGCAGTCTGGCACTGCTAGGAGAAGAGAGCCCCAACTGCCATCTGGAGAGAGCCCAAGGTTTTCATGCCCTGATAGAAAGCACAGACTGCTCAAAGAAAAATTGAAGGAACAGTTTTCATGTTGCTATTTAATTTCTCCTGCCAGCACAGGAAAGATTCTCTAGGTGAAGGGTACCTAGTAAAACACTAGTACACAGTAGCAGCACCTGCTTGTGTATGGCCCTTGCTTATGCTTCTAGAATCTCCTTTCCTGACCCTACAGCTCACTCAGTAGAGACAAGAGTCTTGAACATGCCTGGGGCTTCACCCAGATATGGTGCTTTGTCATCTGTCTGATATGCTAATCTTCAGAGCCTTCAATTGACATGTTAACATAGACATCCTGGAAAATAGAGATCCAGTGGTTCCCTCAGAGCTGAAACTAAATAATGTCATTAACCAGACTAGCCATGTAAGTCTAACACATGGAGAAGAAAGGTATGTGGAAAGACTAAGGTATTGCATACAATCTATAGACCAGAGCTGTTTGAAAAACTGGGGAGGGATATCCTTTGCACTTCAGTCAGTGTCAGCTTTTGTCATATGTGTAATTTGTATTTCACAGGGTCGCTTTGGACAGTGGCTCTTTCTCTTTCCACCTATAGCGCTCTCTCCAGGGACAGAACAACATAGAGAGGTTGAACTCCATGCCATTATCATTGTCCACCCCCTCTCTGGTCTGTAGTAACAGTGAGTGCTTTCCTATATATGTATCAGCAGAGGTGAAGCATGAGTGGATTCCTAAACAGGCTGTTAAAACTGGGGCAGGACACACAATAGTAGAAAATGGTGGCTATGACGTGGTGACAGGAGCTGATGGAGAGGCCACTCAGGTACTCTCAAGCCTCTCTGGAAAAGATGTTGTAGGGGAATGCATGACTAATAGTGAACTGACTAAGCACAGAGATCCCTTTTGAAAACCACAAGGAGGGAACTGAAGTCATTCCATTGATCTCTGCTCAAGAACTGCTAATGTTATCCTGAAACTATTAACGCACTTTCTGTTTTTTAAAAAATCCTGAGAAGGTATATATATGATATACTCTTATAAGAGAGGATAATCTCATTCAATAATTTGAATGACAATTTCAAATATTTCATACAAGTATTTCTTAGATACCCAGTCTATATTTAATGAGATAGTAAGAGTCATAACTCTATTCAGAACCTTTGAGAATCATACTGATTATTCAAATGAAACCTCTAGGAGACTATGCAACATTATAAAAAGCATACCTTACAAAATTAAGTATGAAGCAGCTGCAATGTAGAACAAACAAACTCAAACTCAATAATCAGAAATTAAAGGTCAGCTGAAGAGAGAGGATCATGAAATTAAAAACAAGAGATAAAATCTGAATGTCTTAGACAGGAAATATGAATATTATCTTAGAACTTCCTTCTCTTCTTTCATCATTTCTTTAATTCTCTTTTCATTTCCTCTTTGATAATTTTATAAATATAATAATATATTTACATTATATCTGCCACCCTCCCACATCCATAAACATGAAAAATAAAATATAAAAATAGAGCCATAAGAGAAAATCTACAGTATGTTTATGATACAGAATAGTTGGAGAGGATGACCAAAATTCAAGACTTTGGACATGGTGAGAGTCTATGTATGTTACATTTCATGGAGTAAGCTGGGCCTTGGTTCTTCTGTAAAAAATGGCCACATTGTTGCTGTGATTGTACAGGCAATGGTATGCAATGCATTGGTATCCTCCTAGCCATCACCTTGCTCCTGGTTGAAATGAGTACCACTGGTCTCTGTAGCTAGAGGAATAATCCAGTGAATACAACTACAGGCCCTAGACACCCCCTTGCCATCTCACCATTCAGAATATACAGACCTACTTCCAGAGCCATAAAGCCCCAATATTTATGCAGTAAAGTTACCAACTAGATTTAAGTCATACAACACAAGTAAATCACAGTGTTGAGAAGTTGCCTCCACTGTGGCCATGGACTTGCCTAACACTAGGAATCATCCCATGTATGAAACATTCTTCTCTTATTAAGAAGTGACAAATTGATTGATTCCCTGATTTTTTTTTTCAGGAAGGTAAAATAATCCCATACAGAGATGTATAGCCTCAGGTCTCCTGCACTGACTCATTTGAATCTATTTTTTCCATTCTTGTGGTTTCTCTTGGTACTTTGTAGATATTTTTTTTTCCTATCAAAATTGGCAGGCTGTACACCCACCAAACTACTACCTTGGCTAGAAGTCCCTGTGCTAGGAGAATTTAATGATCTTCTTGGGACCACAGGCCAGGACTGCTTTTTTTTTCTTTTCCTACCTCAATTCTATCTGTTTGTCTTCTAATTTACTATGGCTGAATTTCTTATACTTCTTATCTTCAGGGTCTTAAAATGAGATTCAATTTAAATAGAGATTCAGAGATATACATCTAAGCTGTTCTGGACAAGATGTTCACACCTGACCTGTCATTGTCTGTATTTCAGTCTCTTCTTGTACGATGGTCTAACAAGTTTTAGAACTATGTGAAATTTCTTTCTCAGTAATCAGCTCACCACCACCACCACCCACCACTTGTACACTTTCCTTTTCCTATCCAGAGATTTTGGTGGGCAATCCCCATTTCTGTGGGCCCATTCCAATAGTCTGTTAGTCATATTGAGAAACATAAGTGTCTCCTCAGAATATATTTATTTCTGCTTGGCTGGTTACAATACAACTGCACATGTGCATTTTTTAGAGAACAGATTCTTCAAATATTAATTTGTAATGTAATAATCCATGCCTGTTTTCAAGAACAGCTGAATATTTTCTAGTTGGAGAAAAAAGAAAGAAAAAAATTAAATGAAAACCATGGCTCTTATCATTGCCCTCCTAAAAATAAGGCTATCATCTCTCCTTTGTTCCCCTTTGCCATACTTTAACCTCAACAATAAGTATTCTTCAGGAATAATCTGTAGCCTACAATGTTTTGTCTTGATTTTCTTTTAAAAATACCTAGAATGATTCAAATTTGTAAAAGTTATGCTTTAATTTTTTTTTCGTACCCTTCTGAGAATTCTAGGTATCCATCAAATGAGAGTAAAAATTCTACCATTTCAATTGACAACCAACTATGGAAAATAAAGGACAAATTCCAGTGCCTTCCACTTTAAGATTCTAGAGAAAGCAGAAGTGTTGGAAAGTGAATTTCAAAAGCCAATGTGTTCATGCAGGCTCTCAGAGTCATCCTTGTAACAAATTCCATTATTTATTCATTCTAGTTTAAATATCTTATAATCTCTACTTTAGTTCTCATAATCGTATTTTTCTAATGATGCTATCCTAGAAATGGCATTCTAGTACTGTGTTGACAGCCACTGCATAAAAGTCTCCCTCAACACCAAGATCATGCTCTCTGCATAAAGGTGTGGAGTTAGAAATGAATAAAAGAGAAAATGGGAGTTATTTATAGCAATGCTTACAGTACATTCCATTGGGAGCTCACTTATCTCAAAGCATTAAGCAGATTCCCTTGGAAATGCACACTATATACTCAGTGTTTACCAAGCAAGCTAGCTTTTTAAAACGTGCTATTGGAATAAAATAGCTATGAGCATTGCTGGGGCTTAATGATTCACAGACCAAAGCTAGACATCCTTTTACCTAAAAGGCAAGAAAGATATGCTTTGTTTCTTTTATGGGCTCAGCAAGGGACCTACTGGGATCCCTTGTAAGAGAATTACACTTGCCCATAACCCTGACCCTCCTTGAGCCAGATATCATCACATGATTAGCCTTAGGCTGATCAATACTATGCACCATAAGATTATCTACCAGTATTCTTTAAAATCAAGAAGCTATGAGTACTTTATCAGTAAGACTGTGATACATTTAAAATGCAGGTGTGATGGTTCTATTCCTATAATTCCAGCTCTTGCAGGGATAAGGCTAGTTTGAAGCTAGCAAGGGTTACATAATAAAAATCTGGATTGCAGAAATAAAATGAAATAAAGACAATACATACATTAAGGAAGCTATTAGTCCATCCCTCCCTCATTTCACACACCTTCACCCAGCATCCACTGTGGTACAATGTACATTGTGCTTTTTTAAATGGCAGATGGAGAGTTGTCACTTAATAAAAGAGACAAAGACTGTCAAAGTACCTACTCTACTAATGTGTTAAACCCTAGGGCCTGGTGCTTAGCAAAATGATTTCAAAAGTAACATGGACCCAGGATTTGTAAAGTCTCTCTCAGCTGGTACACCATGCAGGATTTTATGGAACCTATGACCTCATTTTTACTTGTCAAGCAAACGTTTAGACCCTCTACATCTTCATCTGAAGGAGGAGATCAGAAATTATTCCACAGAGTTGTTGCTACAAACTGTAATAACATTTTAAAGGTATTAACAAGTGGCTAACTCCATGTTCATGTCCATTTTCGTGAACACTCCAGGCAGCTGACACTTAGCCCTGGGGACCTAGTGTGTTAACAAGACTGCAACGATCTTGAGAAACAACCAGAGTGAAATAAGAAGATTCAGTTACATGGTACTGTTAGCTAATTGGTATGTGAGGAGTCAGTTGCAAGTTTCACAGTGACAGGAATTAGAGTGGTCACTACCTGGGAGGTGGGTGAGCAGCCTGGAGCCTAAGGCTCTAAGATCTAACCAGATCTCAGTTGTCTTTCCAAGAACCCTTAGTTGTCTAATGCCACTTATGATTGACAGTTCCACTCAACATGCATCTCCAAAAAGCTAACAGTAGCTAATACTTATTAATAACACCCCATGGGTTAGACCCAAGCTCAGTACTATGGTTGAAGTCTTGTCTTGCTTTTGCTGTGGATTCAATGCCTGTTTTCTCTAAAACACTTAGTGTTTGCAGCTGATTCATAATGCGCCATGTTAGTCATATGACAGCTGTGTCTCTTGGGATAGTCATAGCCACATTATTTGCTGCATGAGGCAGTGGCAGTTGACGGTAACTGGTGAAGGTGGGTATCTTAGGGTTTCTACTGCCAGGATAAAACACCATCACCAGAAGCAACTTGCAATGAAAAGGGTTTATTCTATTTTACAGCTTGTAGACCATCACCCAGGGAAATTCCTCAAGACAAGCACCTGGAGGCAGGAACTGATATAAAGGTCACAGGAGATGCTGGTTCTTACTACCTTGTCCCTTGTAGCCCCTCATCCTACTTTTTTATACAAGTCATGACTACCCGACAGGGTGTGGCACAACCCGCAATGTGCTGGACTCTCCTACATGTCAATCTTGTGGAGCCATTTTCTCAATTAAAATATCTTCCCTCTTCTCAGGTATGTCTAGGTTTGTTTCAAGTAGACAAAACCTAGACAAAACAACAGGTCATTTTTTTAGTGGCTAGTTGCCTATGCTTCAGTTAATAAGTGTCTATTAAGGCAATCCTAATTTATTGGAACACACATAGATGTGTGTGTGTGTGTGTGTGTGTGTGTGTGCATGTGGAGATACACACACATACACACACACACAGAGAGAGAGAGAGAGAGAGAGAGAGAGATGGAATTTATGGGGCAGAAGAGTTTTAACAGGAAGGAGGTTCAAGAAAGGAACAGAGAAGAATATTATCAAAATACACTATATACATGTATGCAAATATCAATGAATATTTTTTAGCTTGCCATTTTTTTTTTTTTTGCTTGGATAGCAGGTGTAAGGCAGAAAACATCATAGGGCCTCACATGTGTTTAGAAGTTGAGCCAACTTCCCAAGCTGATTACTCCTAAAACCACAGTACAGATAAGAGCCATGCGGGCACATCAATCCCCTAGAATTCCTCACAGCTCCAATTAGTTCTTGCTTCTGCTACTTCACATTTACTCATTTCCTGATACCTACTCAGCTGACACCCAGATGATCACTCAAAAGCGATAGCCTCCCATGCGCTAAGATCTGGTTCTCATACAAGTCTGTATTTGGGTTCTACATCCATTACTGAGCTCTAATGGACATGTGTTCATTACAAAACCTATTTCTCTAAGGGGATCTGTCCTCATTCAAAGATTGAAGGAAGAATCTAACAGAAGAAATTGATACTTTTCTTTTTCTTTTTTATTCCTTTTGGATATAAATATACATATAAAAGGAAAGTAGCAATTTCTTCTTTCTATCTATCTATCTATCATCTATCTACAGATATACAGTTCATATAACATAAAACTTTTAAGAAGATACTTCAGGGGTTTTCATCTTATACACCAAAGAGTGCAATTATCACCTCTATCAAATTATAGACAAAGTTTTATGTGCACTTATGATGCATGTGAGACAGTTTAATAAGTGAATTAGCATATCCATCACTGATGCATTGTATGATTGTTGCTATTTAAGATTGCTTTTATTGTTTAAGAATTTCATATATGCATGCGATGTGCTTTGGACAAGTATACTCTCCCATTTTTTTCCCCTCCGACCCCTTCCCTATCCGTCTTATCATTATTATCTCCAAACTATTTGGTTTCTTGTTGTACTGTTCTTGTCTGTTTGAATTTCAAGAGAAACAGAAAAAAAGAACATAAGAGTTTGTTGGGTAGAGATGTAGGGAGGATCTGGGAGGAATTGGGGGAGTGGAAAATGATCAGGATGTTTTAAGACATTTTTCCAAAGGTAGGAAACTTTAGTCTCTCACTGAACTCCTGCTCACATTAACAGTTTGCTTTATCAATTTTTCTCCCTTCTTACATGCTGGTTATTATCCATCTACTTTCTGCCCCAATCAGTTTGTCTACTCTGGATATTTCATGTAAATAAAATGGGATATATTTCTTGCTTTCTACCTGCCTTTAAAAAATTTAGCATTATGTTTTCAAAATCCATTCATGTTATAGAATGTTGCAGTATTTCATGTCTCTTAGTAACTAGATAAATTACAACACCTGTACACACTACATTGATTTTTATCTTTAAGTCAGAGTATACTGAGATTGCTTCATATTCAGAACAACATTGTAACACATTCCTATGAACACTCACGTATGATGCTCTGTTTGATGTTGTTTGCAACCCTTTTGAATTTACTCCAAATAATGAAATCTCTGGACCTTATGCATATTCTATGTTTAATGTACCGAGAATCTGCCTAACCCCTCTCCAGAGTGTCTGTCTCCTATTAGAGTCTCACAAACAGATGCATTTGTTACTACTTTTTCTTTATTTCTATTCTCATTCTCATTCTTGATCCACATTTCTACTATAACCACTTTACGGGCATGTGAAGGACACCTGATTATGTCTCTTCCTGTATAGTTCCAGGTGGCTTTGATAAAGAGTTTGCTCTCTCCCATCTAGATTCAGGCCTGTCCAACCTGTGGCCCACTCACTATCTGCATTCCAAGATTCTCATGAATGCAGCCCAGGACATTTATAGAGCATAGAATGTAACAAAGTTAGAATGGAAATCTTGTGATAGAGGCAATGATTTCCTTGTCTGCCTTTTGTTCCCATCCTAGAACTTACAGGGAAAATAACAAAAGTAGAGACCACTGTGCTTCTTCTACACAATGCTGTATATTGAGAGAATTCTTCTATGATAGTGTAGTATCCACACCCTTTCAGAAGGAAGATACCTTATGTCTCCATGGTCTCTAGCTCATATCAATTTACCAGTAGGCTCTGGAACTCAGAGAAGAAAACTGCCATGTTTAAGTTTTTTCAGCAATTTAAAAAAAAGTCTCCCAATTTGTGAATGGATACTTGTAATACTATATTAAACTCAACATTGTAGATCATTAAAAGGAAGGATAGGCATCATGTATGCACATGGTATAGCTACATACAGACAGAAAGACATAGGTCAAAATATACATATAAAATTATATTAATAGTGTTAAATAAATAAAGGTATTCAACTCACAGGGCATTTGTGTTAGTCCACAAGACAAATAATGCCATATTATTTGGTATCTTTGTTAGTATACTTTTTATTCAAACATATAGCTATCAAAGCCACCACACAGCAAAAAGTGGGGCCATAGCTGGGAAATATCTTTGTCCACTTTTTTTTTAAATCCCTGCTCCCCTCTCCCTTTCTTTCTCAGTTCATCACGACTATAACATTTAACATGAATACAATAGCCTAGTTAGGTGAGTGGTTCATATCTATAATCTTAACACTTAAGAAGCTAAGACAAGAGCTGCATACAGAGACTCTGGCTCCAAAATGCAAATCCAAGCAGACATAACAGAACCCAAAACAAACACGCAAGGCAGCAGACAAAACCAAAATGAGTTGTTTAGAAATCTCTATACATCCACATCACTTATATAATCATTTAGAAAGCAGTTATTCCATTTAAAATTTTTTCATTGCATATCTTTAAAAGAAGATATGGACAAATTTAAGTAATATTGTATAAAAACACTTGTAAGTATGGAGGTTTTAGGAATTAACTATACAACACTGGAAATGTACCAAATTTCACTTAACCTTTTAAATAAGAGGTTTCATGTTACTGGCTTCAAGTTAAGTATGCAAACCATGCTAGCCTTGAACTCCTGAGAATTCTCTTGCTTCTGCTTCTCTAGTACTGAGACTCTAAGTATAGAGATTCTGCAAAGGAGGCTACAGCATCTTGTTGTGGGGAGCTCTAGTCAATCAAAAAGCTCCAAGGGCCAAGGGAGAATGACTCACAACAATTTTACCAAGGAAACCTGCACCTTCTGGGAAAACCAGTAGCTGTAGGAACATGTCATTTATGTTTCTGAAAACCTGATCTCCTTGAGATTTAAGTCAAATCATGAAAAAAAAGGAAAGAAATTCATTCTCCTCATAAAGACCCACATTTCAGACTTCCTCCAATGCTAGCATATACTTGGGAATGAGAAAGTCACAGGGAATACTCAAGGTGTGGTCTCTCTGCATGGTTCATTTATATAAATATATGTATTTTTTAATCTCATTTAATTTTTAAATTTGTTATATTCCATTTCTCTAATGCCCATTATATTTCATTAAAGCTTTTCTCTATGCTTTGAATTAAAATTCTTTTGAGGACAGTCTAATATTTATTAAAAGACAACTTGACAAAAATGGTATGTGAAGATGAAAGGAAGCATGATAATGTTGTGTCTTTATTGTTCTGAACACATATCCATCAGCTTTCTACCATTATGACAAAACACCTGAGACAAAACAGCTG
Organism: Rhynchomys soricoides; assembly: GCA_019843965.1. Taxonomy (NCBI): domain Eukaryota; kingdom Metazoa; phylum Chordata; class Mammalia; order Rodentia; family Muridae; genus Rhynchomys; species Rhynchomys soricoides. The sequence continues at coordinate 2,838,191 of JADRCH010000166.1, read as the reverse complement.
GAAGGGGGGAAAGTTTATTTTGGCTCACAGTTTGAGGGTACACAGTCTACAGGCATCATCATAGATTTACTGCCTAGGGCCTGTAGCAAGACTGGACACCACAAGGGAACACATGATGAAGCAAAGCTGCTCACATCATGGCAGCCAGGAAGAGAGGGAGAAAGGAGGAGACCAAGACTCTAGGGAAGGGCATGTCTCCAATGATCTGTTCCTGCAAATAAGCTCTACCTTAGTATCTACTACTTCATAGCATTGTCCTCATTTGAGGGACAAAACTTATGCATATGTTTTTCAGTGTGTGGAGCATTTGAGATTCAATTAGTAACAAAGTCTTCTATTTTATGGTGCACTTATTAAGCCAGTATTTTAAATGGAGATGTCAACTAGTTTCCAAATTGAAAAAAAACAAAAAAAACAAAACTGTTTTCATTTATGTCTTTTGTAATTTTATTAGAATTTCCATGTAAACTGAAAATGTAGCTCAAATCAATGATTATCCCTTTGGAAAAATTTCATTTCTTCGTGTAGTAAATACTTGAGAAAATAAATTTATGTTTATCAAAGAAGGGCATGAATCTTTTAAAAATTAAGTTACTTTTTTGACAATTTTATGCATGTGCAAGATACATGAGCAGGGTGAATTCTGGTCATTCTCCCACCTCCCCTCTCTTACATTCATTCTACCTCTATCAACATCCCCTTCTTCATTTTCTTGTCCCTTTCCAAGATTCAGGATTTGGGGGTTTCTTGTGACTCATCTAGTTTAACTAGAACCATCTTTGTGGCCATTGGATTAGGATTATCCATTGGAGCCTGTTGTAGTCACCACTGGGTACATGATGGAAAGCAATGATTGAGTAACCTCTTGGTACCTAAAGAAAAGCAATGACTGAAACCCCACCCCATTTTACTGAATCTTATCAGTAATAGTTCAGCACTGAGAAGGATGGTCTCTATGAGTTCCTCCTTCCATACTTGTAGATATTAGTTTTTAAGGAGAAAGGTAAAGAAGGTAAAGTCAATTTAAAACAGTAAAAAAATTAACCACATATTTTATAAAGAACCACAATAAAAAGGTAAACTATGCTATTTTTTTTTCCTTTTAGAGTCTATGCTAGTCCATGTCTATTCTGTTGTTGTGATGTCACACCATGACCAAGGCAACTCTTATAAGAGAAATCATTTAATTTGTGGCTTGCATACAGTTTCAGAAGAGGGTTAGTCCACTATCACCATGGTGGGGAGAGTAGCTGCATGTAGGTAAGACCTGGAACAGAAACTGAGACCTACATTCTGATCTCTAGACAGAGAGAGGGACTAGGTACATGCTGTGGGCTCCTGAAACCTCAAATCCCACCTCACAGTGATGTACTTCCTCCACACTTCAAAGCCACACTTTCTAATCTTTCTAATCCTTTCAACAGTTCCACTCCCTAATGACTTGGCATTCAAATATGTGAGTCTATAGAGGTCATTCTTATTCAAACCAACATAGGAACTTTACACATTAATTATAATTTATTAGGGAATTGTTCTTTCTACATCCCATATGAATTGTCTTAAAACAGGATTTTAAAAAGTTGACAAATCACTTATCAAAGATAATTTTCTACTTCTCTGGCTTTCATTTTAAAGTATATCAAGAGTTGTAACTAATTGTCATCTGAGGGGGCATGCCTAAACAGGAAATCACATGCAGTGAAGTATATTTTTTAAATCACTCAGATTTATTTTTCTGGTGGTTTCTAATCTACAGCAAGCTTCTGAAATACCACCACCAACACATGGGAAGAAACACATTCTTGTACTGTGGAAGTGTTAATTAATGTGCATGCCACAGAGAGAACAAGGAAAAGGTTAGAGCGATGCTTCTGCTAATAACATTTCTAAAAATAGAGGCTTTCTGAAACAATGCTTTTTTTATGTTAGTTAACATTCTCAAAGCCCTGGGATTGATGCTAAGATACACTGATTAGTTAAAATAGAATCACCTGTGGCACAGAGATTATTTACAGACTCCACATAGTTACAAAGATTTGTTATTTAATGAATTCTTTCATTCATACCACATCAAAAGTAACTTCTCACATGGTAGGACGTGGCACTGTGCTGTGTTTTGTCTTTTACACCGTTTCTGGCATTTTTGGAGTCACCTGCAGAAGCAGGCTTTAACCTGATGCTATGATCAGAAAGTGATAAAATGTCACCAGCATAGCAGGCAGTTTACAGTTCCATTTAATGTTCCCTTCCCCGAAGCCTCTCATTTTTTTCATAGGTTCTTCAGGTATGCAGTGGTTTTCTATCTTACAGCTTTGTGAGTTTCCTTAGAATGTTCTTCCATGTTCCTTCAATTAAGCTCCAGGAAGTCCTCTCTAGACCATCCTGACTGAATCATGGAGACATATCCATGCAGCTCTCCACTCAGTACCCATTTCTATCCTTTCTCTTCCTTCCTTGTTTGGGTCTCATTTAAGAGGCTACAAGTGTAGACACTGGCTTCCCATTTTCTCCCATATTTGGGAAAGCCCATTAACCACCCATTGAAGGGGAGAGGAATGCAAGGAGTCATGGACCAAAGAAGGAAAAGAATACTTCCTACTCTCACCACCCAGGCCACCCTCTTCCTCTGAAGCAACTTCACAATTATCATTACTGGACTCTAGCAACTATGTGGATACAGGCAAAGTAACCAGATAAAGGTAAAGAAAGATCATGTTTATATCATTCCAGACTCAACCTATTTTAAACTGCATTATCAGAAAGGCCTTAATTATTTAATCATCACTAACTGCCTTTAGAACTATTAAATGGAAGCAATCAACTATTGTGGCTCAGTACATTCTATTTCCCTCTGAGGACTTATTTTTTCTACATTGGTGTAACTATCTTTCTATGCGTGGGATTCATCTAAACAAAAATGCACTTCCTGTCTCCCAGCATGAGACACACAGTATTGAGAACAAATCTGATGGGTATAAGAAAACAAATTAATAAACAAATAAAGCACTATATAAGAAATCAGCCAAAATACTCTGATGTTTTCATAATCCCCATTAAAGAAAAGCATTGCCCAACCTGTACTTTGCCTTGTTTTAACATTTCCTCATACTTACCTAGGACAGTGGGGACAATTTAATCAAAGCAAGTGCTTTAAACTATCCCTAGAACAATTTTCTTAGAAGTAACCAACTAGGAAGGAAGCAAAGGCGACAGGGTTTGCTGAGAAAGTTCTCAGAATTGAATTTCGGAGTCCAAATTCACTGGGATGAAGTTCACACATCCATTCATTTGCTTCCTCATTCACACATTTAGAATCTACTGAGCTGATATGTCTTGAATTATGTACTAGATGCCAGCAACTCTGTGAGATTCAGACAGATGTGATCACCATTGCCATAAAATTTACACTCATCTCTGGTCTTTTCCTGGGAAATGCACCAAACACTCTGTGTACTTGCTACAATCCATACCTGAATAGCATTAAGTAGTTTTGCTAATTTTTTTTTATAATGAAGCAAAAACTTATATATATGACAAAATACTGAGTCCAGAGGGAATCCTTACAGATTGTCAAAGCCACCAACTTTCACCTCTTAGCGCTGTCATCATTTCTCCAACACAACTTGTGTGCTAAGTATGGGGAATGATATCACTACACTATCTGACAATCCCTGATCCTCAAGGCATCTCTGCCAAATCCTGAGATTTAAGGGAGCATAGGCTGCTGGGAATAAGTCACCCCCTGTCCTCTCAAACATGGATGGTGTTGCAAGGTTCAGACCTCCAAGAAGATGACATTCAGACTCCTCTCTGAACTTTGCAGAGCTGGAAGCAAAACTTAGATACTTTATCCATCCCAGCATCTTCTTCTGAAACAGTTTAACTTAAAGAGGATACTCAGTTGTAGAAAAGACTGAGAATCTACTATGAATGTGAAAACATAAGAGTCTGGGGCTAGAAAGATGACTCCAACTCTAAGAAGGCTTGCTGTTCTTATTGTTTGTTTCTTTTTGTTTTAATGACCACAGTGTGGGTGTCTCACAGCCTCCTGAAACTCTGGCTTTAGGGTTCTTTTCTGGCCTCCATGGACAACTGGAGTCACATGTCCTTGCCCAAACTCACACACACACACACACACACACACACACACACACACACACACACTATTAATATATATGTACCAATTATATATGGCATGTATTTTTATTTCACAGGGGTAAATGGAGTAGAATACTGGAAAATTCATTCACTTGGCAATATTTATGATATGTGGTCATTTTTCAGACAAGTCCATCCACCGGTGAGATAGAAAAGGCATATAGGATCTTGACTGTTCAACCCAGGAACAGTGGCTTATCAATTCTCTCAGGAAAAAATTCTGACTAAAATAATGTTAATACCTCACCCTGGGCTCCTAAATGCTCTACTTTGCCTATCCTTCCCATCTCTACCCCCACCCGAGGCTCCTAGAGGCTCCACTTTGCCTATCCCTCCCTATGATATCACTTTGCTCTCACTCCCTTAGCCATGTGTGCTTGCTCTGTTGTATAAAAGCCTAAAGGGTACTCTAAATGGGTCTGTACCCCACAGAGAGCTTACTTATATACAAATCTGTTTCTCAGTTATTTTGGGTGCCATTATAAGAATTCATATAGTGATTACACTTCAAAATTGAAAGCTCTCTCACAGCATGAAAAGACAGAAATTAGGCCCAAATGTATTTATTGAAATGCAAGGTTTCATTTACTAACCAGGAAGATAGTGAAGACAGGGAGAGGCCAGTGAATGTTGCCAGGCCTATGCTATTGTTATGTCATGAATCTGTAACTGTGGAGTCTCATGTTCAAATATTTCAATTTCAAACAATAAACCCATTAAAGAGAACTTTCAGCTACTGCCTCTCCAGCCAGCTATTCAGAGAAGTGTATTCAATTCACTAAGCAGTCACATTTAAAAATAAAAGAGAAACCTTTACTATAAGCTAGTTAAGAAATATATTAGAAAGAAATGAATTCAATCAGACAGTGCCTATTTCAAAACTGAAATTTCCAACAGACTGTTTCCTGGAAAGGGACTGGGCCTTCTGAAGTATCAATCTTAATGACAGAAAGAAAATTCATGTGGACTCTCTGGCTGAACAGAGACTGTCTAATGAAGCCCACATATACATTACATATGTCTCTTAGCCTTCCAAGGGTAGTGATCATGATGGAGTCCATGAACTTAGACAATATTGGTTTCTTCCATCTGTCCAGCAGCTTTGGTGAACCTAGGCTTTCATCTGATGTTAACATCATACATCTCACCATGTGGAAGACTGGGATGGTGGCACTTTTCTATCTAATACACCAGTGATTCTTTTAAACAGGGTTTATAATAGGTGATGTTCAAACTGTAGATATATCAGCAGAGTATCACCCTTAATTAAGTTCATTGCCAGCATTCAGAATTCACAAGAATTTACACAACGATGTCAAATTCTAGATCAATGTTTTAAATTTCTAATATCTTTAACGTGGTTAAGTATTTTGCCTGTGTGTAGGTCTACTGTGTGTGCCTAGTGACCACAAAGTCCAGAAGAGGGAGCCTGATGCCCTGAAGCTAGAGTTATGGACAGTTGTAAGCTACCATGTGGTTACTGGGAGCCAAACCTGTGTCTTTCAGAAGAGCAACAAGTGTTCTCAAACTGAGCCTTCTCTCTAGCCTTGGCTATAGGATACTTTGGTATAGAGGATACTTAGTATCCTTTTGTCATGCTTTTGTGGCAATAAATCTTCTTCAGGGAAGTCCCTGCTTGGATGGCAGGCAGCCACATTGTGCTACCTTCCTGTGGCAGCACATGCTGTAAGCCATACAAATTCTTCTACTCAGCACTCAGCTGAGTACTCTTGAACTGATTAATGCTGAGATGGGAGACAGATCAGGGCTCAGAGCGATCAATTGTGAATTGGGCCCTGCCACTTTTACGCCACATTATAGTACGCCCATGGCCTTCCTATAGCTTAGTCCTGGTTCTCTATCCTTTTCTTGATATTTGGTGGGCCCTTTTGTATCATCCTGAGAAACTTCTAGTCACTGTAAGTTTGGGTACAATAGGTTTACTCTATCCAAGAAGCATCCATCAATAAATTTCATTGCATGAATGTCTGCCTTCATGAGGATTCTACTTTGTACATGATGCTGGTTCTCTGGGACCCTCAGGTTGCACGTGGTTCATCATGGCTTTCCAAGTCATGAATGCTATAAGGTCATGATTACTGAATGCATCTAACATGGGTCTTCATCACCTGATTGTCAGAAGTCTGATGATTTAGTCATAGGATCTGCATTTTTATCCCAATGTAGATTAATTCTGACACAGGTGGTCCCTAAAATATGAAGCTACAGCCCATGAACCCCAGCATTCGCTCCTACTCTGCTGTCTTCTTATGTCAGTATTCCTTCGGTTTCTTTTAAATTGTATTTACTTATTCATTTATTTATTACATGGATGAAGGAGTGGCATGTCTCAGCATACACAGACTCCATTCTCTCCTACTAAGTGAGTCCCAAGAATTGCACTCTGGTCATCAAATTCCTTATTCTACTGGGTCACCTTGCTGGCTCTTCTCTCAATCTTTCTTAGTTTTTGTTTCTGAGAGACAAAAGCAGTTTGCTTCCAACCTTCATTACCTGCCTAGACCAATCCTTTTATTGTTGGGAGAAAAGCTGAGGATCAGTTGGCTGAGAAACAGCACAGGGACACACAGTTCACACCAGACTCCCCCTGAAGAGTGCCTGTGGCACAGCTTTACTCAGCAGGCTGAATAGGATGCAGTGTACTTGGGGCTCCAGGATCTAGAAGACAGCAGGCACCTGACCATTCTCCCAGGAATCCTCCATGCTCCCTTCATTCAGAGAGCTTCTCTGACTTGCTGTACTCTTTGAAAATGAGATCCAAGATATAATGAAATGTGTTTAAATTAATGAGTCTGCTATCTAGGAGGTACAGACCGCTAATGAATAACTGGTAGGCAGCTTACTTAAACATCAGTATTCTCTTGTTAATCACTTTAATTACCACCTCCTGAATCTTCTATGCAGCAAAAACTTAAAAAAGAACTTTTACCTCTCTAGAGAGTGACAAAGCATTCAGATGCAGCTATAAACTTCTTTACAGAATCATTGCCTCTTGGGGCAGGAGTGCAGGCCCTCAAGAAATCCATATAACCAAAAGTAGTATCCAAATCTACAAAGAGTGTAAGTGAGGAGGAAATGTTTTCATTTTAGAGACCTCCATAGGAAGTTACATAAGCATGTGACTTAGTTTCTTATTTCTGAACAAACTTAATATTGATGTTGACTGTATCTGTTACTTTTTGTTGCTGTGATAAGGTATCATGACCAAAGCAACTTAGGGAAGTCATTGTTCTGCCTTATGCTTCTAGAGGGTTAGAGATGATTATGGTTGGGGTGGCCTGGTAGTAGGCCGCCAGAGCTGAAAGATGGATGATTTCTCTTCTTGAGCACACCAGGAGACAGAGAGTGAAGTGGAAATGGGGCAGGGCTATAAATCTCAAAGCTCATCTGCAGTTACACAGTCCTTTTAATAAGGTTCCATGTCCAAAAATTCCCATAATCTTCCTAAACAACAAACACCATCCACGGACAAAGTATTTACATTCAATGAGCCTGTGGTAGAAGGGTCATTCTGATCACCACAGAGGCTGAATATCCAGATCACATCAAGGATCATAAACAATTAGGAAATGCTCTTTGCCCTCCAATAATTCGCATCTGTGGTAGATGAAAATAGGTGAGAGTGAGTAATAATAATAATAATAATAATAATAATAATAATAATAATAATATATGCACCATTTAAAATGATTAGTGTCGTTGATATAGTGCTGTGGAAATGGAGAGAAAAATAGACACTAAAATTATGAAATTGGGAGATATAAAGGATTATTTGATCAGATCTGAGAGGACCAGCAACTTAAACAAGTTCAAGAGTTGGCACAGAAACGGGTGAGGTCAGAAATGTAGACATGAGAAGAATAAGCAGCATCGTGGTACTGTTGGGAGCCAAAGTTGGGTATGTTGCTTGTGAAGAGTCAATGTCCTGCAAACAGGGCAAAAAAAAAAAAAAAATTCTAAGTTTCTGGCTTTCTGGTGGTTTTATAAAAATAACCTTGAGAGATGTTCAGATGTCATAGAAGGAAAATCTAAATGCTGAGAGCACATATAGAAAGTGATTTAGGAGCTGGGGTGGAAGGACAGAGTAAACGGATTCCTTAGAGGCAAATAGACTGATCTTGGATAGAGAATCTTGTAGCAATTAGGTGTGTTTCAGCATCAGGCAAACCTTAACCTAAATTTCTGCTTTGTCATTCCTGATCACATGCCAGAATGACTTTATCTCAACGAACTTCTCATTTCTCATCTTGAAATTGGAGAATCAAATGAAGAGAATCAAGGAAGGGTAAAGTGTTTAGTGTAAATTAAAGCTTAGCATAGCATCGATGATCAGTGCCACCTGGCATTATTACCCTCCTCCTCCATGGCGTTACAATAGACAATTGCTGGAGAGAGGGGAGTCAAAAATACCTATGTAGCTTGAAAGCCTGGTAACTGATACTGCCATTCACAAAGATAGGCAATGATTGTAATAGTAAGTCCTTACTGAGGGATTCCTATGTGCCAAGAAACGTTCTGCAGGGTTCACACCCAGCATCCTTAAAGGAATTCCAGATATTGTTAGTTTACATTAGGTAAAGCAGAAGCTATGCTGAGTCACATAGCTGGTATGATACAGCTAAGAAACACAGGTGATTCCATTCAGCAGCCCGTATTACATGGTCAAGCAAAGAAGTCATGGAGTGGTATAAAAGAGCCTGCAGGAGGGGAGAGAGGAATCATTAGATGGTTTGAGTCTCACATGAGGAAAACACATGCAGGCCTGTGCCAGTAAAGTTGGAAGCATGGGTTTGCTGACAAAGTGTTTTTCTATTCAAAAGAAGGACCACGGAACAGAATCCAAGACAGCAAAGTGTGAAGAACTTTTGAACAATAATAATAATGATAAAAGATTAATCAGAAATGCAGAGGTATCTCAAAAGGGTTGAGCAAGGCAGGGAGAAAAAGTGACCATAATGATGTGAGTTTGACTCCCCGGGCTGCTTCTCAGGATACGATCCATAGATGAATTGCTTTCTCTCACATTTATATCCCTTGTGTCAGCCATGACATGCATGGTTGCAGCCCTGCTGTAACTTCTTTGTGTAGCATTGTCTTCGTGAAATAAAAAGGACTTTTCCTGTTGGAAATGTCTCTGGGGGTATTTCAGTTGACAGACAAAAGAGGGGCATAGACTATTCTCTGCTAAGGGCTTCACTGGGGACTTCTGGAAAGTCTGCAGCTGGCATTTCCAATGTGGTTCTGAACAAGTTCACTAGGCAGCCACTTCTGTTGGAAACAGTTGATGTCAAGGACCTCTGCTCCTGGATTAACTCAGCATCCCCTGGGTCTTATCAGACAGCACTCACCAAGGGCTTGTAGAAGCTGGAGTCTCAATTGTGAGTCAAAGAAGTTGACCCTAAGAATTTTCCTCCACCTTAAACTTGCCTGTCTAGCTTTTGGAAACTACCACCTGTCTATGGAACATCTACTTACATAGAAGACATCTGGTTCATCACTTACCCTTTATACGAATGTATGCCCACCCAAATCCACACATACACGCTCCCTACTTATACCATCTACAGCTAAGTTTAAACAAATGAACCCACTTCCATCGTTCTACCTGGACTAAGTTGAACATATACAGATCTGCCAGGTAGACTTCTCATCCAGGCTCTTGGATTCTTTGAAGGGTCTTCTGCTGTAACCCTGAAGCTAGGGGAACTCATTCTTGGGAGTCACTTTTTGGAATAGAAAGTTAGATACAGATCCTCATCCCAGTAACTTCTGAAAACTACTTGTACTTCCTGCTTTTAAATTCTATGGGAAAATGCCTCTATATTTTTCAAATAAATGACTCCCGTTTGGATAGAATTGGTTAGTATTCACACCTGTTACTTGTAATCTAAATAGCCTCCACTATGCAGCAAAGGAATTTATAAAAATGCAAATATTGCTGGAAATTTCACCCTCTAGAAATCCTCGATAAGGCAGAGGTGTGCACTTCTGACTGTAATAAATATTCAGGCAAAACTAATAACAATGGTGATAAACAGAGAAGTCATACTGCTTACTTCCCAAATTTGTCTGCTGGTTTATGGTGTTTAGTCAGGGAAGTGATTTGGTATTAGGGACCCTGTGTATCAGCAGTGAAGCCAACACACTAGGAGAGCCTTCTCTTTCCTGCATCCTGGAATATTTATGGAGAAATATTTTAAACAAGTGTTTTAATGAATTCTGCAGATGTTTTAATATATATCTCAATAGAGTTTTTATTGACTTTGAAAGACTAATCATCATTTTATATTTTCAATTTTAAAAGTAAGATAGAAATCTCAACTCCTTTGAACCAAGGAAAACAATATATATTCAAGCTTCCTTGTAATTGTTAAAGTCAAAGTGCAGAGCTGGGCATCAATATGAAAGATTATTGACCATAAGGAATGTAAAATATGAGGCTTCAGATATCAGTCAATAGTGATTGCCTTGTAAATATGAGGACTTGAGTTTGATCTTCAGAACCCATGTAAAAATGTCTGTCATGGTGGATCATTTGTTATCACAGAACTGGGGACAGGAAGACAGGTGGCTCGCTGGGGTCTGCTGTCAAGCAATTCTAGCCTAATTGGCGACTTTCTGACCAATGAGAGACCCTGCTTAAGGGAAATATATTGTGGTTCTGAGGATGGTTTATACGCATGTGCGTGTGCGCATGCACACACAAATATATACAAGTAAATATACAAACACACATTCAAAATAAATTCAATGTAAATAAACATGAATTTTGTGTGCCATGTATCTTCAAGTCCTTCAGGTTGTCTGCATCCTATGGTCACTTTTACATTTCACTGTGTTTACTCTCAGATATAAGACTGTACCCCCAAACGAATTTTTACAAGTGGTATCTCTATCTATCTACCCCTCCTTTCTTCTCTGGGTTCTTACTACATCATATCAGAGGTTTTTGATCCTTGGATGGTGCTGGGAGTGGAACCTAGGGCCTTACATGTGCTAGGCAAACACTGCTCCTGAGGTATAGTTCCAGATATTTGAAAGCAATATTTTTATTATTTGAGACATGTATATAATACATTTCAATCATATACACCCAGTATTCTCTCTTCCAATTCCTCCTGTTTTCACTCATATCTTCCTCCCAATTTTACATCTCATTTATATATAAATATATAACACATCAAGTCTAGTCAGTGCTGTCCATATATACATGGGTGTGGGGACATCCTCAAGAGCATGGTCATCCTGCTGGGAACTATACCTCTAAAACTAACTTCCCCTCCTCTAAAAGCCATAGACTCTCAGGATTAGCTCAACTAGGAGTGAAGACTCACATGCTCACCCTTCATCCATGCTAAATGTTGGCTGGCTTGATATTGTATGGTCAATCATAGCTGCTGGATATTCATGGCTGTAGAGGTCTTGCTATGTCCAAAAGACACTGTTTTGCCCACATCCTCCCTGACCTTTTCACTGTTGGGACATCCATGAGTGTACTGAACCTGAACTTGACTTTTAACTTGCCTATGAGTCTGAACTCTCACCACTTAATACAATATTTAGAATGCAAATAAGTATTAATTCCTAGATGATTAAATAAAAGTGAATATAGTTCATGTACCCTAAGGGACTCTGATGATCTAAGACAAAAAGCAAGTATCTTGAGAATCTATTGGCATCAATTCATATCTACTGAGTAAGCTCATTTTCTTTCATTAATGAAATATGTTAGAAAGCTAAGGGACAGCAAAGGAAGAAAGAAAGCATCAGACACTGTTGGGACTTTAATGTCAGCTACAGAAGATATAGTTACAAAGAATGTGCAAAGGCTATTATCATCATTAACATCATGTTTATCCATGTCCTCTCCACTGTCCCAGTGCTATACATGCGGGACTCATCCCTTCATGCACATCACTTCATTTAATCATCCTAAGCTTAGGTGCTACTTCACAAATGAGAGCTATGGTGCACACAGTGTTAAAGTACTGTATTTGCAGTTTAACAGAAGCTCATAGTTTACAACTCAAGTCAGCTCATGTCTAGTGTTCACATCTACTAAGATGCCATGAACTAAGTTAATTCTGAGGATACTGCAGGCTCAGAGAAAGGAGAGGGCAATGCAGAAGTATGAAGAAAACTGCTTGGCTCTCAAATGTTCCCACCTGAACATCCTTCCTCAGGTCAAGTGAGCTGTACACAGTGAAATCACAGCAGTGATAAGGTACTTTTCATAAGGAAAGTCCGTTAGCAATACTACAACCCCATTCCAGTACTAGTTGGAAGCTTGATGATGAGCCAGATTTACTGCTGAAGGGTGAATTGGGAAGCTCTCAGACATCATAGTGGAGAATAGGGCAAGGCTTGCTGGGATTTATTGTTCCTGAGGAGAACAGGGGCTCCAGCTTGACTAATCAGACCATCTATCAGCAGAATGGTAACTGTTGAGTCTTCCACACATACAAAGACTAACAAGTGGCTGGAAAGTAAATGGAAGGAGTCTCAGAAGCCCTGTCTTCTCACAAGGCAGAGCCATGAATCACCTTGGCAAAGGAGTTATCATCTTTGAATGTTACCTGGGCTGCAGCCAGGTGTTTAGTGCACATGGTAGCTTATATCACAGATAGACAAGAAAGAATGGGGGCAATAACACCATCCAAAAACCATCACTGAGAATGATTTCCTTTTATGGGCACATTTGGACTGCAATGTGGATTAGAGAGAGCACTGTGGTGGGAGTCAAGAAATATAAATTAATGTCCATGTCTGCCCCCAATGAGGCAGGTAAACACTGAAGAAATGCCTGAGCCTACATTTCCCTTTTTGTCAAATAAGTGGTTTGCTGGTAAGTCCTTTTCATGTAGCTTTGCTTTTTCTTTCTTATATATCTATGTGTGTGTGTACATGTGCATTTGTATGTGCTGATTCATGCTCGTGTGCGTGTGCATGTGTATAGGTACATGCATGCCACAGAACATGTGGATGGGTCAAAGGCCAACCTTTGGGAGCCAATTCTCTCCTTTCACAACGAGATCCAGGAATCAAATTCAAGTCATCCACAGAGACTGTAGCAACATGCACAGGGCCTGCACAAGTCTGCATGACAGGATCCCCATGCTGAGAGTGGAAGTAAACATAGACCTCGTCTCTAACCCAGTATCTATCTCCAGTAGATATAAGCACTTGCAAAGGAAAATATAGTTCTTTTCATCGGAGTCTCACTACATATGCAAACCACTCTATAGACCAGGCCCCATGCCTCTCAGTAGATGACCAACCAGGAAGAAAGTCAATGGTATTTTGGGAGGATTTTTGTTTGATTTTTGTTTTGTTTTGTCTTACAGTGCTTTGTCTGGACATTTTTTTCTTGCCCTACATGTCTTTTGCTTATATATTATGGTTTTCAAGTTTGTGTTTTTATGGATTTCTGTATTTGCCATGGTGTGTGTTTCTCTGACTATATGTGATGTGCTTTTTCTTTGGCTCTATGTTTTTTTGTTTGTTTGTTTGGTTGGTTGGTTATTTTCTTATTAAATTTGTATATGCCTGGTTGTTTTCTAATGAGAAAAGGCAGGAAAGGAAGTATGTGGGGAAGTGAGTAGGATCAGGGAGGAGTTGGGGAGGGGGAACTATAATCAGAATTGTTATCTGAAAAAATCTATTTTCAATTAAAGAAGACAATTAATAAAAATCAATTTAAAACTCAGGTAATCCAGCTTGTACAGCAAGTGCCCCTATATGTTCACCCATCTTGCTGTCTACCATCTCAACCTTAAAAGTCATTAATGAATACAGCAACAATTAACATGGTTGATCAAGTGTATCTTTGTAGGACCAAGAGTCCTTTGAAAACTCCAGTACTGGGAATGGGTTACATTTATTGGAGATATTGGACAAAGGGGCCTCATGGAAACCCCCAAACAACTCAAGCTATTGTGAAGGCGATTGATTGCTCTCCATAAACTAATGGTAAGTCCCCATTCCAGAAGACAGCTACATAAATCAATGAACTCAGAAAATTTGAGCTAGAGCCTTCACATAGAATCTTTACATATACTGAACAGTGTTCGTTATACTGGGAAGTATTCTGAACACTACCAGAGGAGAAAGGTAAACACCAACCCAACACCAACCCCTTGATCTATAAAGGTGATATGCCTGCAGAATATGCTGGTACAATAGTGGCACAAAAGTCATGGGAGTGACCAACCACTCTAATTGGGTTTAAGGTCCATTCCTTGATATGGAACCCATGTCAACACTTCCCCAAGTGGCCAAGAATATGAAACTAGACAAGCCATGGACCTGGGGTGAAACCAAATACTACTGTTCTGGTAAAGGAATGTAGCAATAAAATGATCACTAATGACATTCTGCTAGTCATAGATGAGTGTCCTACTCAGTCAGCCACCAAGAAAGAAGCTTCCTTTGACAGTAGATGGGAGCAAATACATTCTTCACAACTAAGCAATGGGCAGAGAATGAGAAACTTTGGAACATTTAGTCTTAAATGGAATGTCTAAGCCAGATGGAGTCCCAGTGCTGAAAAGGGAAGTTGTCACAGGCCCCCATCCCTAACCCCAAAGCTATTTCTAATTGATAACCACCTACAAAGAAAGAAATTAGTTTTCTTAAATGGAGTCTCACTAGATATGCAAACTATTTTTAAGGCCAGGCCCCTTGCCCAGCAGTTGATGGCCAAAATAAAATAAACTCAATACTATTTTTTTTTCCTTTTTTCCTTTTGTCTCATGATATTTTGTCTCAGCAAGCATTCTACTTTTTTAAATTTACAGATCCTAACCTTACACATTTATAGTTTCTGATGATGTTCTTAGTGTGTGCAAAGTGTGTGTGTCGGCATCTGTATCTGTTTCTTGTGATTTTCTTTGTCTTTTTTCTTTCTGTTTGTTTGTTTCCTATTCTGGTACATTTGTTTTATTTTTTCTGATTTTATTTCATTATTATTTTGTGAACGCCTGTTTGTTTTCTAATGAGAGAAAGAAATGGTGGGAATTTGAGTGGGTGGGAAGGAGTTGAGGGAGGGGAAAGAGTAATAAGAATATGTTGTATGAGAAAAAAAATCTTTTCTTAATAAAAAGACATAAAACCAAGGGCAAAATTGTATCAGTATTAATTATGGTGAAAGCATGCTTCATGCAGCAACTAAGATGGAGTGAAAGTCAACACCTGTGCCTTCCTATTACAACTATGGATTGTTTATCATTTATACAATCTCACCTCCCTCTCTGAGCCTCACTTTCCCCATTTCTCAAATGAAAACGTTTGATCAGACAGCCTCCCCATGTAAAGACAGATGTATTTGAATCCACATTTCTCATCTGTAGTAAACAGCCTGGTTGATGATTTTCCTTGAAGGAGGAAATTTTCTGATCACCCAGGTGTCAAACACAAGTAAAAATTTGAAATGAACACAGAAGGATCAGTCTAGCTCTGACAATCCTAACAAATCCATGTCCTTACCCACGGGGGAAATGTCCAGCCTGGAGTTTTATAGGCAGCAACAGAAATAAACACTTCCAGAACTCATGCGTGAGAATAGAAATGCAAATACAGGCTTGCTGGCCAGCTTTCAGCTCAGAAGAATCACCAAGGTCAGAGCAGCTAGTCAGACTACCTGCTCAAAATCTCAGGTGTGATAACAAAGCAAATGGAACCTCTTTATTTCGCTATCTCTTTTTCCATAAGGCTGTGCCTCAAAACTATGAGCATGCCTTTGTTCAGAGCAGCCCTGGGTGTTGGGGAGTGAACAGCACTCTGAGACAGACACCAAGGGACCTGTGTGTTGCAGTATTAACGTGAATGTTTTAAACAGCTTACTAAATGGGAAAAGTCACAATTTATTCTATTATCTCCACATGGGGGGAAACAATATCCCCTCAATAGTTAATTCAAAATATCGGGGACTGTTAACAGCAATTCTAAGTTTCAAAAGAATTATTTTCAAATACACTTTTAACTAACGGCATCAGAAATGACTAAAGTCTTCCTAGTGTTTATGAGTAGTTCCCATGGGCTGAGTAGAGCACTAAGCATGTTCTAGGCATGTCACATTAAACTCACATCAATGTCTAGAGGGGAGATAGAGACTTACTGCCATTAAATGATAAGAAAAGAGCTGGAGGTAGGATTCATAGAAACAGTGGCAGCACGGCTGACATTGGACTTGTGTGTACCCAAACATGGGACTCTGCTCCTACACGACCAGTTCTGCTTGCTACTCCCTATGTGGAGAGGGAATAGATCCTAAAAGTTGCCCTAGTTGAGGATTTTTAGTTGAAACAAAGAAGAAGAAAATCTCTGTCTTACTGTAAAGGACACTATAAAACATAAATATTTATGCTAAATCAGACTATGCAATTCTAAGGAAAAGGAGGCAAGCCACTTTACATTTCTCTTCTCCAGTCTTTGCGTTGTTTTGAAATAATATATCAACCCTGTAACTCGTGCCAGTGTGGGGCTACACTGTGTGAAAGTGTGTCCTTTCTTACCTGCCTAAGGCATTCGCTGATTGTTTTAATAAAGACCTGATGGCCAACAGCTAGGCAGGAAAGGGAAGGAGGGACACTGGGAGAACCTGAGGCAGGGGATTTACCAGTGTGACATGGAGGTGCCTGGACTGAATGAGAACTAACAGACCACCTGACAGGATTAGTCTGGTTAGAGCTAGCTGGAAGTTGTCTAGCTATTGTGCCTGAGCTTTTATAAATAAGTCTCTGTGTCATTAATGGGCAGCTGGCAGGTCAGAGACAGTCCGGCAATATTTTGGTGATACACTGGCCCAGAGCTTTCTATTCCACATAAGCTAGTCCTAGATACTCCCAATCTCAACACACATGCACATGCACACACACATGTGCAAATGCATTGTTCTAGCCTCAGAAATTCTGAGATCACTAGCATGTGTCACTTAGCCTGGTCAATCTCCATCTTTGTGCCTAGAATTTCTAATTTATCCATTCCTGGAAAAAAAAAAAAAAAGCCTCACTTCAGAAAGTTGTGTTTCAAAGAACATTTTAAAATAACGAATTTCTACTCATTATCTTCATTGTTTGAAAATAACAAGATGTATATAATGTAATAGTCAGAAAGCTAAAAAGCAAAATATTGCTCCCCATATATTACTTTCAAAAATATCTTCCCCAGGGACTAAAGAGAAGGTTCAGCAGCTAAGATCACTTATTCCTCTTCCAGAGGACCTGAGTAAAGTTCCCAGCACCCGCATCATGAAGCTCACAACTGCTTTCCACTCCTGTTCCAGAAGATCAAAACACCCTCTGGTTCCCATAAGCACCTGAACACATGTGGCACACACAGGCACAGACACACACACATAAATTTAAAGATAAATAAATCTTTAATGGTATCTTCTTCCAACTGAACTGCTAACAGTAAAGGACATGGAAAGCCTAAATGATGATGTTCTGCAAGGAGGAACTTTACACCTGAGGGGACTCGGTGGGAATCAGGGTTTCAGGCCATAGAGTTTGTGAGTAGACAAAGAGGGCCCAATGCTCTGGAGATAAATTGTGAAGGACAATTCAGTGAGATCAGCTCCATTTTGAGAGTGCTCTCCCAGCACTGCCTGGCTCACAGAGCAAACCCAGCCTACACTTAGATGCTGGGAAGCATGAGGAAATGAGTTGTGGAACAAGGAGCATGCTTTGGAGACTTGGCCATATTTTTTATTGTTTTATTTAAGTAAGTGACCATGTGCCACATCCATGGGTTTTAGCTTTGAAGTTAGCCTATATTAGGACAATTGATGATCAGAAATTAAAGTATTTAGATTTGGCACCAGAACTAGGTAATTATAATAGCTTGAGATAAGGAAATACTACTCAATGGTATCTGTCTAAAAACTGGTCACAAATACCCTTTGGAATATGTGCAAATGCGGTGCCCAGTCATGGCTAGCCCCTTTCCAATATTGACTGGATTTCGCTCTCTGGTGAAATATATAAATAATTAAAATCTTATGTTTAGTAACATGTATTTTTCATAGGGACCCGAATTCAAACTATATAAAAGCAGGAAAGATTAAAACAATTTGATTGCCTTAAAACATCATGGTGAGGTTCAATATTGAATTTGCTTCCAATTTCCCCACATGTGACAATGTACAGTTTTATATAAAATCATGTGATTATTTTAATTCTTCTGGAGAGACAAATATCAGCTACACCTGTGTGGGGTTAAGGAGCTCTGAGTCCCACGAAATAGCACCAGGGTTGTCTAAGTAACAATCAAGTTCTCATTTTTTTCTTTCTAGGGACATAACAGTTTGTTCAGCTGCCTCATCTCTGAGTGGCCACAAACTTCAAAGAGGCTCAGATATTCCAAAAGGTCTGGACTGGTCTACGATCATTAGGGCCATTCCAAGTAGACTTGTTACCCAACTTTAGTAAACTAGATGTACATCAGGCTGCTGGAGGTCTTCTTCAAAGATCTCCCCATTCTGAATACAAGAAACACAGGGGATGCTTCAAGTATTATGGTTACAATAACATATTATTTATGATAATAATATTATAGGATGTTTCAGTTTTCTAATTGGTCATCACAGTCTTCAATGATGGTTTCAACTCTTTCAACATGAAAGCCCACAGCAAAGATAAGAAGCTGAGGAGATGCAGGTGAGAGGGGCTTTGGCAAATTGGGAAGTAAAATCCTTCCTTCCCAAACCTGGATCACTCACAACTTTTATGTGTGTAAAAGGGGCAATATGATCTAATGCCTCAACTACCAGTCAAAGGCTATTGCTATATCTGATCTTCTTAGTGATCTAGACCATCGATAAGTAACTTGGTTAACTTTATTAGCATGTGACACATGGGAATTCAGTATCAACCATGATCTTCAACCCAGGCTGTCTGTATTGGGCTAATGCTATGATATGAGAATACTTCTCATTAAACTCACAGCAGAGTTTATTTTAATCCTGGCATAAATTCTATAGCCTTCCTCTTAATAGTGTTTGTATTTATACAAATCCTTTGGAATTGTCCAGGCTTTATTATTTTAAGGCTCATAAGACCTTGGCAGAGATTTTACAAATAAAAGATATGCAAAGTTTAAGAGGGTTCTTAGCAGTTCAGCACTACCCGTAAGTTTCTTAAAGGCATGTATTTCTTAAAAAGACTGTATTTCCAAATTATGATTACACAATGGGAATAAAATAAATATATTTCCATTAGTCTATTGTGCTTCATAGGATTGGTCTTTCTAACTAATATATTCTTTGTGTGATATTTTCATATGGTTAATATGAAGCAATATGCTCCTCATTTAAGTAACTAAAGGTCATCAAATAAAGGTCAAATTTCCATGTTCACAATGATTTAAAATAATTTTGATAATATCTCATTTGCCATTTGGCTTAATCAAAGGATGAAATAGCGTTTGGCCTAAAGAAGCCATCATAGGCAAACATTATACATCTACAGGAATATTTGCATGTATTCTGGTACCAAGGTCAGGAGGAAGGAGTGCCATAGAGGACAGCAAAATACAAATTATATAAAGGAGTGGTGGAAATGACTGAGGAAGGGAGATAATTGGGGAGGGAGGACAGAAGGCTGGGGATAAAATAACACTAAGGATGTCTGAAAAATTTGTAAAAAGTAATATTTTTATTTACCTAAAATTTCATATGATACATCTAAGTGTATATGTATACATATATAGTTTAAGTGATTTTAAGCCACTTGGACTGGTGATGCTCTCTAGATTTGCAAAAATGCTTCAGTGCCAAGCATGACAAACCCTCTTTTGAGCTCTTGGTTGGGGGAGTCCAAGAGTCTCCCAGAACACTCTATTGCAGTTGCCCTTGGTTGCTCTCCAGATATTGAAAGAAAGACTCTATGCACTTTGGTCACAGGACCTAAAAGCACCCTCCCTGATGACCAGCCTGCATAATGCCAGGTGTTATGCAAGCTGCCTAGGGAAAGACCAACCAGTACTCTATCCAGCTGTGATGTCTGTGAACCACAATAGCCACCGGATAGCAAGATATCCCTAAGGGTGCACTAGTGACATTCATACATTGGTAGTAACAAACAGCTCTCTCATTGAACTAAGATCTGCTCAACAGGAGGTAAATCACACCTGGTACTATATATAGGTACTATATATAGGTACTGTATATAAATCCAGCCAACTATCCAGGGTGAGTGAGTGCAGAGTGGTAGAAGAGAACCTGCTACCACCACACCACTCTTCACTCTTCTCAACTAGCATAACTTCCAACAGCATTCTAAATATTTACCTTTATGTCCACAGATATGTGTAGCTCTCACTCCTCATCAAAAAAAAAAAAAAAAGTCTACTTTTAACCGACGAATACCATCACAGAAAATCACAACTGACCAAAACTCAGGAATAACTTATCATTGGAACTAGATACCCAGTACCAATTGACATATCTACAATATCACTCCTGCACCCAAGGCTCATAGAATATTACAGAAGAGGGAACATAAAGATTGGAAAATACAGAGGACAAGGAAACTCTCCATGAGATTGTATCTTTTAGAAATGACAGTGATACTTCACCCATAATACCTCAATATATGGCTACTTAAATGAGACCTAAACAAGGACAACAACAGATATGCTAAAATAGAAGAAATCATAGAAGGCCTCACTCCTAAACAAAAAGTTATGGGAACTAAGTATTGTTGAGAGCTGAAAAGTTAGTCTTCCTAAGGAATGAGAAGGCCCCTATTTGGTTTTCCAGTATCAAGTAGTCAGCCATAAAAATCATACATAAATACAGTAAGTACAAATACGTGTATGTATGTATATATGTGTCTATGTACAAACATATATATGTGTGTGAGAGTGTGTATATGTATATATGTGTATGAGTGTGTTTATGTGAGTGTGTATGTGAGTGTGTATGTGTGTGTATGATTTCATGGTT
>JADRCH010000166.1:2703049-2817057 GCA_019843965.1 Rhynchomys soricoides | reverse complement strand
AAGAGACTCAACGGGTGGTATTAATGTATTTATATGTGTGTGTATGTAACAATAACAATGTAACAATTAAAGAAAAAGAGTCCATGGATTTGAGAGGGAGCACGAGGAGCATGAGATGGATGGATAGGGAAAGAAGGAAATAAAGTAATTATACTTTAATTAAAAAAACAGTTAAAATTTAAAAGAAGCATATGGCTTCTCAGATGGCAATCATACCTTCTCTTTCACACAAAGAGCTGTTCATAGGCCTGTGAACATGGAGCTAAGGTATAAATAAGCACAATTCACCACCACCTCATTGCTGTGGTGCTTCCCAGGATGCTTTGCATCTACTAGTTATTTTAAGAATGTGTGATAATGTTCCTGAAATGGAACGATGCCCAGATGTTTGTGTGCTGATGTCATACCAACTACAGATGGAGATGCAGGGCTCTCTCAGACATGTGTGCTGCAGAGGAACTTTGGGCACAAACTTGAATGCTGCAGTGGACTGAAGGTGACCAGACACAATGTGTAGATGGTGTTTGATTCAATATTACATCCTATTTGCTCATTAGTCCTCACCATGGTGCAATTTTATACATTCCTTCATAACCATATTTCTAAAACTCTAGGGGCACCCCAAAGTGTCATCAATACATAAAAGAAATTTCTTAAGAGAGTCACATTCTTGCCTCTGACCTGGGCAGTTAATGGTATGATTATGAAAGGGGGAAGAAAAGAAGTCATTGAACCTTTTGAAAAGTTAAACTGTCTCATAAGCCTGAGTTTTCTCTTGAAATAATATCTTGCTTTCTAAGGATATATGAATGCTTTGTAATTGTAATCAATAGGAGGCAGGTGGACTGAGACCTTAAAGAGCTTCATCAGATTTGTTAAAGTCCTCATGAGTAAATACATGAGGCTGCTGCGGTTTGATTTAGGTTTCTCGAAGTATAACACATCAGAATAGACTCCTTCCTGTTCATCAGCCATGTTTGTAGTTCGTTCTGAAAAGTTGATGGGCTACAGTGGCTGGAGCAAT
The DNA here is from genome assembly GCA_019843965.1 of Rhynchomys soricoides. NCBI lineage: Eukaryota > Metazoa > Chordata > Mammalia > Rodentia > Muridae > Rhynchomys > Rhynchomys soricoides. The sequence continues at coordinate 2,816,033 of JADRCH010000166.1, read as the reverse complement.
GGCTTAGCAGATAAGAATTCAGACTGCTTTTTGTAGAGGCCCAAAGTTCAGTTTGCAGCACTTACATTTGGCAGTGTGCAATTACTTGTAATTCCAGTTCAAGGAGATCTGACAGCATCTTCTGAACTCTTCAGGTAACTGTGTTTAGGAGCACATACCCACACAGAGACACATATATATACACACACACAAATTTAAAGTAATAAAATAAACATTGAAAAATGTGCTATAATTTTCATACAATAGATTGCACAGTACAATCTAATCATTTTTCCTGTGTTCGCATCAGCAAAACTCTTTGTACAATAAAGACAAGGAGTACATCATACCCATTAGTTTCCTGGTATCTCTCATCTCTTCCTAGCCCTCTTCAAGCCAGCCATGTCTAAGTCAGCAAACCAATGATACGAATGGTACATTACTACAGGATAGTTTGTATTTTATATACATGCAGCCATCATTTTTGTTTTTAGGACATAGTCATATAAATTAAGCTTATCTTGAACTTGCTACCTAGGGAATGTGTTCTAGCTTCCCCCTTCTCGGTGTTGGGATTATAGGAGTCACTACCACACCTGGTTTACTCAGTGCTAGAACTCGAACAAAGGGCCTAGTGTATGCTAGACAAACAAATACTTTATGCTGAGCTAGAGCCTCAGGGCCAGTATTTGCTTATATTTTTCATAATCGACTTGAGGTTCACCCTTGTTCTTGCTTTGATGGATAGTTACTTTCCAAGCAACTTCCCATTGAATGCATATATCATAATTAGTTTATTCACTCATTTTTGTTGTTTCCTATTCTTGGGCATTATAAACAAAACTGCTGCAGACATTCATGAATCATTCTTTTCAATAGAATATACTTTCTTTATTCTTTCTTCTTTTTGTAAATTTACATTACATACCAACCACTGCCCCCAATCCCAGTCACCTCCTCCCCAAATCCCTCCCTCCAAACCCCTCCCCTTCTCCTTCGAAATGGTGGAGCCCCTTCTCCAGGTATCCCCTCACCCTAGCACATCAAGTCTCTGGGTGGCTAGGCACATCAAAAATACCTAGGAGAGAAACTAGCAGGTCATATGCAGTGATTTTAAGTTTAACTCTTCTTAGTTCATTTTGTCTCCAAACTCTGATGTAAATTTGCATACCTGCCCTAAGGCAAGGCACTTCTAATGACCTTACTGACTGAGGAGTGTAAAATTTTGAGGTTCTTCCTTTTACTTTGACTTTGGAGGAATGTGTAGAGGAAACTCAGACATTTCCATCTTGGCCCCCCAATGAGTGGTGATCATAAACTTCCTTTTACACACTCTTTAACCATTTGTGTGTGCTTTGGGGTAAGGCAGATGTCCAAATCTTTGTTATTAAACTATATAGTCTAAACACAAATCTTTTGTTTATATTTGCTCTGCTTATCCAGTCTATGCCCTATCATTATATTTGTTTATGCTTTTTTGTTTTGAGTTATCCTGTTAGGAAGGCATTTCTTTTCTTTTTATGCTTTGATTCTTTGTCATATTAAGAAATCTTCAATGAACCCAAAAATCAGTAAAATTTGCCTTCCCTCTTTTTCTTCCAGAAGTTTTCACTTCACTCTTGTGAATTTCAACATGTATTTATACTCAAACCATGGCAATTTGTAAAACCATGCCCTTTTCCCTTATTTCAATAACCATGAAAGATTGTTCTCTACAAGTATGCAGGAATGAAGTTCACATCTCATAACTCTCATGCCTTCCTTTTGACACATGTATCTCAAGATAAAAAGAAAAAGTTTGCAACAAAGGCTAAAACACTGGTGATTGTTAAAACTGAGGTTGAATTCCAAGAAACCTCCCTTAGCAGTGATGAACAGATTGTACATATGCAAGGAACTTTATGCTATAGTGAACTGTTGGCTTGTAGTGTGTTGCAAGTGTATAAAAAATAACCCCGGCTGAAAATAAGAAAGGTTTTGAATATTTAAAATGATGTCATATTATATCTTCTGAGATGATATTTAAAGCTGAAGATTAAATCATTTAAAACTATAGATATGGTTGTGTTTCCTGCCTTCCTTCCTGAAGTACTATTTCTTCTTGGTGAGTCATAAAATTTTAACTGCAAAGTGCTATGCTTCCTTATCTTTTAAAGAGGCTTACTCTTGCTGAAATGTAAGTGATAGGCATTTGGGGGCAATGGCTTTCCAAAGATAAAATCAGCAGATGATTTAAAAATTAGCAGTAATAGTATTTCAATGTTATTCAACAAACATGTCTCCTATTTTTTATTACATCTAAAATCAAGTGATGTACAAAGCATCAACGGTGTCTGCAGGCAGAATAAAATATAACTAGCAGATGAGGTGTCTGCGAATGGTGTCTGCTAACATGTGTTCCTTGGTTTAACCTTCTACAAAGTTTGTCAAGGCAACAAACAGGAAAAGGATTTCTTGTTGAATCAGGGGATGGACAGAGCTTTTATGACAAAGAGAAGTAGAAAAATCCAGATAAATAGACTATGATTATGTTCTTCAATAACTAAGATGACCTGGACTACAACGTTGGGGAGCCAAACTCAGTTCCTTATGCTTACACAGCAAGCACTGCACTCACTCACCATCCTAATACATGCCCTAATTGTTATTTTCTTTAAGTAAATCCACATTCTTAGCAGAAAGTGTCTGTTTAGATGCCCCCACCAAGACCCATGCTATTAGATTTCTCTGCTTTCTAGTGCAAGCTTGTAAAAGAAGCTTAGCATTTCCAGAAAGTACTACTACTGCTACTACTAACAACAACAACAGCAACAACAATAATAATAACAATAGAAACAATCGTATGAAAATATAATAATACAGAACTCCGGTCAGAACAAAGTGCTAATTGATGTATAAAATGCTGAACTTCTACCTAGCAGAAAGCCACTTACCACTCACTAATGAGGTGTGCAGATGTGGAAATAGGGTCATGACAAAGGGTTACAGATAATAAGAAAGAAAGAAACCTGGTTTCAGGTATATATCAGGTTAATTTGGAGGGACTTGAACCTAACTGTCTACGATCCTTTCTGATCTAAAATCTTAAAAGTGTATAATGCCAGTTATTTCAATCAGCTTTTATCATTACATGGTTCCTGCCATTCAACAGCTGGTGAACTAGCACACATATCTGAAAATTATATATAATCAAAAATTATAAGGAAACTTCTGTATTTGTACTAGAAATTGATTTCTGAACAATGGGGTATCTAAAGCATTTAAGGGTCAAAGGTCAAGATCCACACATATATACATATGGGTTTATGTGTATAGATATACAATTCTTTATATGTATTGTATACAGAAATCACATGTATGTATGTACGTGTGTATGTGTATAAAACGGTTCTCTAGTTTGAATGGATTTATTTGAGATTTTTTAACTTAACATTAGTTGTGAAAGTGTAGTGAATCTACATCATACTCTAGATTGTGAACTCTGACTTTTCCTCTGGTTAGCAATGAACAGAGCATTCTCTCTATATATGCTACTCACAGCAGTGCATGGCTTCCAGCCAGTCATATGATTACAGGGGGTGTCAACACTGTAGCTTGCTGCATCTCTCAGCTGTGACACTCAGGTGTGTTCAAGCCACTTTAACTTATATTATTTTTAGCTTCCATTGGGGTTGTAATACTGTAATAAACCAAGAATTATTTGTGAATATATATTCTGGATATAAATAAAGATTTGCTGAGCTAATTATCTGCACTTTTTAATAAACTGATTTCAAAGAACAGAGAATGACTCACGTGCTAGTTATTTTTAGCTGGCATAAGGAGGCAGATATGAACTCACTTCTCTATGAGCATCTCATTCCCAGGTCCATATTTTACATTCACTGAGATTCCTTAAATCACAGTTCAGCTAGCCCTCAGCTCAACAGCTTCTTGTTCTTCATAACTCTATCATGTCACAAAATAAGGCAGTCTTATCTCATCTTCTATCATTTCTATTTCTTTCTTTCTTATCTTTGTTATTATAAATTCATACCACCTTAGGTCTGATCCACTTTATAGATTGCCAAATGATTCTCTCCAAAAAAAAAGAAAAGAAAAGAAAAGAAAAAGAAAGAAAGAACAAAAGACAATACCAAGTATTTGGCAGGAGGCAATGCTTTATAAAACTCCAGTATACAGTAGGAAAAAAAAATACATCCCTTTAAAGCTTAACGATTTTTCCCCTCTACAAAAAATATTCAGAGCAAAACACTCCTTTTAAAATATCTGCCAATCCACTTCATTAATATTTACAATTCCTCTTCTGCTGGTGGTGACTTCCCAGATATCTAACCATGCTTCCACCATAAGCAGCCTGTCCTTAGCCTTTTTCACATACCTTTCAAATAGTGAGTTTTGAGTTCTCAAACCTACCTAACTGCCATGGGTTCTTTTCCCCTCAATATTGTGTTTTACTGGAACCTATTACCAACTGCACTTGCAAAGGGACAGTTCTGTGTTTCTGCAGCACTATTTTCCAGGTCACCCTAGTGATTTAAGAGTCTTTGTGCCAGTGGAGTTCTGGCTGATATGTTGGTAAAATGAACTACTCCCACACAGATGCCAACTCATATCAATTTGTGCTATTGACACAAATGAGAAGATGGTACCCTTCCCTCACAGCAGCCACAAACCACAAGTGCCCAGGCTTATAGGCAGAGTAAGACAGGACTCCATACTCTCCAGCCCTCTGCCAGGTACCTAGTCAAAGCATACTGAGGACCTTACAGGCCATTGGTGGATCACTTCTAACCCCATCTTCATTTGACTGCATTCAGCCATGCTACTGTGACCTAGGAAAGTATCTTTAACATAACTCATCATCTATCTCTCTCTCTATGCCTGGAAAAAAAGAGCATATGGTGTTTTGCTGGAGTGGATGCTTGAGAGAACATGTGATGTTTGGAAAGGGTATGAATACAAGTCAACAGACAGTGGACAACACTGTGGCATTGGTTTGCCTTGCCACTCTTTGCTGCTCTTCATTGCGCTTTGCTGGCACTGGTCTTTGCGGATGATGTTGTGGCATTGGTTCACCTTACCTTCTTCACTAATCATTGTTTGTAATGACTTCATAGAGAGAAATGCACTTCTCATGATATCCCATCAGCTTCTGGCCTCTTCTGCAGACATGGACCAATTGGCAGAGCCTGTGGTTTCTTCTGGATCTTTCTGGACCTTTGCTGATTCATGATTGGTGTTTGTGAGTACATCAAGCTACCACTGCTAATTTGTGTGAACTGAATTGCTGATATTCTGACAATGAAGACTGGACTCTCCCCAAAGAACTATTTCTAAACATCTTGCCCTAGTAACCTTTACTTTCCACAAACTCTGGTGGGTGCTTAGCTAAAATGGAGGTTAACACATTTAAGAACCCTTATTAAAGGTTTATAAAAATCTAAACCTACAGACATGTATCATCAACATCTGTTTTTATGTGGTGATGGGAATTGAACATCCCCAGACTCTTGGAGGGATTATTAATTTTTTTTCTGTGTGAACCAATGCATGTTGAGCAACTACTATGTGCTAGAGAATCTCTGAAGAGCTTTATACATGATCTATGAGATATCTATGTGATCTCATTTGAATTTCCCAGGAGTCTTCAGTAATGGACAGCATTATTTATGTTTCAGAAGTAATGAAATTTTAACACAAAGAGGCTCATCTTGTCTAAGGTTACATAGCTCATGAGACTCATCAAAAGTGGAGTTTTATGACTCTAATGGAATTCCTTACTGGTATACCACTCCAATTTTCCTTTCTACCAAATGCTGAACACTCTGGCAATCTGGGCTGCTAAGAGAGAAATCCCAGGAGAAGGAAGTGCTCTCATTACTATTCCTAAGGGAAGCAAAGTTGCTAATAAAAATCCTGGTTAACTAAGAAGAGCTGGAATGTTGGTGTGAGCTGGCCTGGACTGCTATCAAGAGAGGCTGGGAAGAGGATCAGTATAGCAACACTTGGGACCACATAAGATACCTCTGGGCACTGCAGGCTTACTTAAGAACTTCCATAGGTACTGGTTTCATTGCACTCCTGCCCATGATTTTGGCAAGACTCTGAAAAAGCTGCAAGCTTTTGGAGATCAGCCCAGAAGTGTGCTTCGGTGCAGTAGAGTCAAGTTTATTTTAATTTTTGTATTCTTTTTTTTTTTTCTACACTCCAGATTTTATTCCCCTCCTGGTCCACCCTCCAATTGTTCCACATCACATCCTGTTCCTCCCCACACCCCTTTCTTCACAAGGATGTCCTTATCCTCCACCCCACCCGACCTCTAAATTCCCTGGGGCCTCCAGTCTCTTGAGGATTAGGTGCATCTTCACTGACTGAATCCAGACCCAGCAGTCCTCTGCTGTATATGTGTTGGGAACCTCATATCATCAGGTGGTATATGCTGCCTGGTTGGTGATCCAATGTCTGAGAGATCTTGGAGATCCAGGTTAATTGACACTGCTGGTCCTCCTACAGGGTCACGCTCCTCCTCAGCTTTTTCCAGGTTTCCCCAAATTCAACCACAATTTTATAAAACAGACCAAAGGATTTTCATACAATTTTTTTTAAAGACTTCTTTTTTAAATCACTTAAGCATTATGTGTATATGTATGTGAGAGGTATGCATGGAGAAGTGTACGTACATGAGTTCAGGTACCCACTGAGTACAGAAGAGGGTGTTGGATCTCCTGGTTCTGAAGTTACAAGCAATTGGAAGCTACTAGAAACTGAACTCAATCCTATGTAAGAGCAGTATGCATTCTTAATTCAGCCATCTCTCCAGTCTCTCCCCAGACATGTTATCCCACTTTTTTCTACATATAGGTTCAATGTGAATATGTAGCTTGATTCATTATATTTTAAACAATGACTAATTATGAATCCCAATGTATTCTAGGACTATACTATAAACCTTTATAAATCTTTTGCTTTCCAAGCCAGCCATGTTTTCAACTAATGGAAGTCCACTAAAAGACCAGGAATAGCATTTCACAGCTATATCAGTTAACTCCACTGGTGAACCATCTGGTATTTTTACAAGACTAGGAGAAGCACTTAATAAAAAAAAAATTGGGGCAAGAAGGAGGACAGCTAAGCTACTCAATAGTTGGCAAAAGAAATGTATATGTTGTACATTACACCACTGTTTCCTAACAAAATCAAAGCATCTTTTAACTTGCATGTACAATTCTGAGGAAAAAAATATTCTATTCCAAGTCTCTCATCTGCTGACCATTGTATTGTAATGCCAGTGTTATTGGACTTTTCAAATTCATGTCCTTGACATTAAGAATGTAATTTAATGTTAAGTTAGTATTTGAAAGGTACTGATAAGTAAAAGAGTTTTGTGTAGTATGTGTGATAATTTGCAAAGAAGACAATACATCTGGGAATGTATTCTGGTTGCTGTCTGTCTTATGAATCTATGGTTAAATCCATTGTTATAGTCAGTGGTCACTTCTGGCACCTACTGGTTTCTTACCATTGGACTTTAGACCTTTGCTTCCCCATGCCATTCGGCCTCTATGCTACACTTCCACACTGCATCAGCAACATAAGGACAGGCTTCTGTGCTTAAACCTTGGATGGTTCCCTCCCAAGGGCAGAATAAATGGTCCTTGTGTTCCCTCAACATTCTGTTCCTGCCAATGACTTATCATGTAATCACAAGACTATGTTCATTTGGGTGAACAAGGATATAGAAATCTTTATCAGGACATTTCTTGTCATCTTTCAATTCTCTCCATTGCCTGGCACAAAGTCTGATATATCAGTAATCCCTAAGAAAGGTTTTCTGAATGAATAAGGATTCTGGCAGCCAGTTAGCAAGACTCAAACACATCAAAGCAATCTCTGGATTGTGAGGGTCACCTTCCAGAGAGGCTTGTAGAAACCTATAATTCCCACTGTAGTCTTTAAACTGAACCTTTTCTTCAAGACAAGAAAAGAAACTATGTTATAAATAATTTCTCCCCAAAATGTTACCATTCTGAATAGCAGGTTCATAGATAGCACTGGAAGAGGAAACATCTATTATTCCAAAAGTCCCTTCAAGTATAGTAACAGAGCAAGACTTTATTCTAGGAGTATGTACATTCTTCACTGGGTCCTTTCCCAGATTCCAGACCTTCCCTTTCCCTCCCAAGCCTAGCAACCAGCCTAGCTGACATATCAGCAAAATCAAATGTTTCACTCATCACTCCACAGATATTCCCTGTTGAGCATATTTATTTCCATCCTGAGTTATTCTCTTTGAAGGCAGCAATTGTGAAAATGGACTCCATTCAATGTTGATAGTGATACTCTAGAAGAATAATTGGAGGCCATGACCCATGAGTAAAGCCAGCAGAGAGGGAACAACAGTGAGCCACAAAAGCTCCACATGACAGCATTGCAGTAGGAGACTCTACAAGTCAACCATAAAACATTTTAAAACATGGAAAGAGTCATTTGGTGGTATATAAAGGAATCATCTAAAGAAGTGAGATTTAAGAGAAATGGATATTTCAAAATAGTGAAGCAGATAAAATGGTCAGAATATTTAAATCTTATTTCTGTCACAAAGTAGATTGGGATTCCTTTTGGGAAATAAATAACTAGAATCAGAAGTATACAAGAGTCATGGATTAAACTATCAGATTATTTTAAAGTTGATAATGTGGAATAAGAAAAAGCATGTCAGATTTGAGGAATTATGTGCTGATTTACCACTGATTGACAAGAAGACACTAAAAATAATTCATTCACAAAGACAGTTACTAGTGATCACAATGGAGAACTTTTATCAAAGATCACACACAAGCTTACTGTGCATGAAGCACATTCTGGAGCACTTTTACAAGTATTAACTCATTTAATCTTCAAGTATCTCTGGGAGCTATGTGTTATTTGTTGTTGTTTTTGTTTTAATTAAATATTTTATTTAAAAAATTAAGAGAGGTGTTGTGAAAGACAAGTGAGGAATAAAGATTTCTTAACTTTTCTTAAAATAAAAAGAAGGCAATTTGAAAGGAAGAGAGAATGGATTGTATAGTTTCATGTGGTAGAAAATAAGAAACACCAGTCTAGGAAAATAACATAATACACTAATTTCTAATTCAATCAACAATATTACTGATATATGACTAAAGTCTACAACTTGAAATAGATGAATTTATATCGGACATGAACTTAATAAGTAAAACATTAAAATGTGTTTAGAGATCATACACAAGATAACATTTTATATTAGTATACATTGATATTTTCAACTTCCTGCTATACTGTTGGTTTCCTCTAATACTTTTTCTAGAACTGAAAGCATAGAGGCTTATTCCCAAAAGAAGCAGTCCCTGCCATTATGTAAATGGTAGTGAAGCAACAACACTGCTCCCATGTGCTTAATTTCAAAGTATCAGTTACATTGTCTGTGATTTCAAGCAAGTTACATAAACTTACTAAGTGTTACTATTACCTATAGTTTACAAATGAAACAATTAAGGCTCAAAAAGATTAAGTGACTGGTATATTGTAACCAAGAATTCAGTAATGGCTGGGGCATAAGTCCATGCTGTTGATCTCTAGAGTCAAGCTACAACTATTGTATCCAACTATTCTTTAAGTTAATAGGTTGGGCCCAGGTTTATATTGGAGATCTGATAGATAGCTATTATGTCATGTAATGCTTTCAATTACTGTTAAGTTACTTTCATGTTTTTTCTTGGATATAACAAGAAGAGTAAGGCAATGTACAGAGACTAGCTAGAGAAAGGCAGTTTGATAACGGCAGCTCCTTTTCAGGCTGAGAATTCTTAACTGCAGTGTCCAAGAATTTAGTAATTACTTAGCTTAACACTGGTGAGCAAGGCAGTGCCCACAGTCATATAATCACATGATGACCATGTCCCTGACTCTGTATGTCACTGGTAAATAAAAAGAAAACTTTTGGTTTAATGGTAATGTCTAACAAATGTTAGAATATAATAATAATAATTATTATTATTATTATTATTAATAGGAGGGGAAGAGGAAATGGAGAAAGTGGAGGAAAGAAAAGGGAAGAAGAGGAGAGGAAGAAGGGGAAGAGAAGGAGGAGGAGGAAGAGGAGGAAGTGGTGTTGGTAGTGGTAAAAATGGTGCCTAATAACTAAGTCAAATTTTCAGTCTAAGAATTAGACCCAGGGCCTGGTGCATAATAAGACATCACTTTTCCTGATCTACATCCACAGCCCTGGTTTATTTCAGGCTTGCCTTAAACATGTGATTGTCCTGAATCTACCTTTTCAGCACATCATCCTAGAATAACAGACTTTAAAGTATTGCCACTACACTCTCAATTCAATGGCTACAGGGTTTGTTTGTTTAAATGTTGCTACTTCCAGGAAGTTTGTCTTGCATCTCATGAATACTGGTCATGTTCTCTAACATTAAGATACATCCTCCAGTAATTAACTAGAAGTTTTAAGCACTTACTGGGAATTAAGCAACTATCTAGGAGCTGAACATTTTCATTTATCATTAGAAGTGATTCTTTAATTTAAGTGATTCACGCCAATTACCCAGATCTGGAAAGCACATTTTCATTTTCCCAATCAAAGATGTCAGCATCGCCTATGTGGATTATTTCAACCATTTAATAAACATCCTCATCACATCCGTCTTCAGTTCCTTCAGCCTGATCTCAATATCATGACCCATTACCCTGATAACGCTACATGACTCCTCTTCTTAAGACTCCTCCATGGCTTTGTTTTCAGCTCATAAAAAAGCAAATGATTTCAAGCACAACTCACTCACATTGTCTCTGAAATGACCTCCCATGTCTGCCGTTTCTACCTACCTACTTCCTCGGTTTTAAGTACCCTAGGATCCATGATTCCTGAACACATCCCACCTTTGACAGTCATTTCTCCAATGGCTGAAAATGTCTCCTCCAGTGAACCATTGCTTCTTTCTGGTATTGAGTCATCCATAGAGGCATATATGAATGCTCCTCAATTCTTCAGTAGTCTGCTATCCAACACACAGCTCTGCCACTTGTGTCTTGTTCTTTCTTCTTTTCCTCTCTAGCAGGTACCTATATTATCTAACATACGTACTTATGTGTTAGTTGTCTGTCTTCCCAGCTACAAGGAGGAATTTGGGTTATTTATGCTACATAATGCAAGGAGTGTAGGAGATGCTTAAATACATTTGCTGACTAGAAAGTAGATACATACACAAATGAACAATTATCACCATAATCTATTTGGATCCTTCCTCAAAAGTAGGAGTGTTTTCTGAGCATATACCCCCTAAGATATATTTCCAGGAGCTCTTGACCCTTGTCTTCAAATCTCCCATAGAGCTTGTATCTCTCAGTATCCAAGAAAAATACAATAGTTTTGACAAGATTGGCAATTTTACTGGAAGAAAGTATGAAATTTTTGATCTGTGAATGAAGACTAAGGACATCTGAAGGAGACTAGAATAACTGACTTGGGTCAGCTCAGCTCAAGAAACAAAATTACTTGAGGAAATAAAGACCATGACTGGTCACCACCCAGAATCATTTACTTAAACTTAAAGGTAAAGAAATAATATAGCATTTTCTCATCAGGTCAGACCCTTTGTTTTACTCTGAGAAGCATTGCATCTGGGTTGAGTATCTTGCAGAAAACCCTACAGGAAGTCATTTAAAAGTCAATACACACAACAAAGAAAGAAAATGTAGTTCAATTTAGAGAGCATGGTGAGGCTTTAGGGAGACAGAAATAATAAGGGAATCTATGGACTCAAACTTCATCCAGGTAGGGAAGCAGGATACTTGGGTTCACCATGTAACAATAGCTCTGGAGCCCTGTATCCTGAGAGATGGGCATAGGCTCTGAGCTACAATGCATCTAGCTTCTGGCTTAGACTGGCATTTCCCTTCACTTCAACCAAGACATGAATACTAAGTATTCACTTCAAGATATATTCATATCTTGAATATATTCATCCAAGATATATTCATATCAATGTTCTTTAAAAGCTTTTCTCAACCAAATTTGGAGCCAATTGACTCTATGGTAGCATTACCCAAAATGCCTCACAGGTCTCTTCCTTTATGAAACATCTTTATCCAACACAATGTCACCCACTGTGAATTCTTTAGCACAGGGGCAGTCAGAGTTCAAATCTCAGGACTCCTTAATAAATTACTGATAACAAGGAGGTATCACATGTAGCTCATCCCAAGTGTTTATGGGCTACAAGTCTTCGTTGTGTCACTTACCATGTATGTGAACAAGTTATATAATATCTGCCCTGTTTTGTCTACTTCTTAGTGTTCATACATGTTTTTTTCTTAGAGAACTGCCTAATAAGAAGAAGGTAGACATAAGCACTCAATAGCTATGTTGAAAAGTTAGTGAAACAGAAAGTTTCCCTAGGGTCAGAGTGCCATTTGCCTATGACACTCTATTCAGTAAGATGACCAAAAGTATGAACACCATAGAAAAAGTGTTAAGTTCCTTAAGACACATCTCTTTGGGCAAAATAAGTTCACTCTGTCAAACATAGTGACATTGAATTCTTCATTCTCATCCCTTTTTCCCCTCATCCCTCTTCTTGCTCTTCACGTGAGTGGGAATCAGGAGATCAGTACATAGTAGGATTCTTCATAAAGCATATAGTACAATGTGTACTCTGGGAGCTCACAGTGAGTACTCCATATATGTTACCCATTGTGATTCCTTATCACTTCTGGCTATATACCTAGTAAGCTTGAGAAAGAATGTTTTTTTGGGTTTTGGTTGTTTTTTGTTTTGTTTTGTTTTTATGAAGCCTTACGGAATTTGTGGGAGCCCAGAAGAGGTTCATTTGCTAGTGGGAAAAATGAGTAGGAACTATTAAGGTAGGAGGCAAACCATGTCTTCAGTCATGAACCTTAAGGACCTCCCACCTAGGTAAAATAGCCTGGCTCTCAGATCTTCATATGGAATTTGAGATAGAAAGGGCCAGACACAGATATATATAGAGAGATGACTTCAGGGGCTTTTAGATCCTCTGAGAATAAGCAAATGATCTCTTAACCACTCTGTACCTTTCACAGATGGCTAGAAGTTACATGGGGTGGTAGCAGCATTCAGGGATAATATATTTAAACATTATGACTTAAGTGAGGCCTCTGACTCCCAAACAAATCTCTTTCCTCCTGGTACATGCTCCTGTCTTGCAAGCAACACCCAATCCTTTCATTTTTCTTTTTTTCTTTTTTATTGTTTATTTACTTACATTTCAAATTTTACCCTCTTTCTGGTTTCCCCTCTGCAAACCTCCTATCCCATTCCACCTCCCCCTGCTTCTATAACGGAGCTCCCTCACCTACCTACCTGCCTCACTGCCCTATGAGAGGCTCTGCCAGAGCTGGACCAATACAGAGGTGGATGCTGGCAGCAAACCATCAGATTGAGCACTGGGACCCCAGTTAAGGAGTGAGGGAAAAGACTGAAGGAGTTGAGGGGTTTGCAACCCCATAGAAAGAACAACAATATCAACCAACAAGACTCCCCAGAGCTCCCAGGGACTAAACCACCAACCAAAGAGTACACATGGAGGGACCCATGGCTCCAACTGCATATGTAGCAGAGGATGGCCTTATCTGGCATCAATGGGAGGGGAGGCTCTTGGTCCTGAGGAGGCTGAACCCAGCATAGGGAAATGCTAGGGCAGTGAGACAACACCCAATCCTAAAGCTTCTCATCCCAGCTCAGTTCATTAAGGTCACCTTTACTGTGTTGAAAGAATAATAAAAGCAGGTTTGGCATACTGAGTTGGTCCTTGAGCATATATTTGCAATAGTGAAAAATTATCTGTAAATGCATGTGTTTGTATATATAAAATATGCAAGAATGTATGCAAGCTCGTGTGTGTATGTAAACCTGTTTCTCCCCCCTCCCGTGTGTGTGTGTGTTTGTGTGTGTGTGTTTGTGTTTGTGTGTATATGTATGTGTGTGTGTATACCTTTAGATTATCTCAGCTTACAGATTCAGATTGAATAACCATTGGGCTCTCGGTTTACTTTTTGTTCATCCAAGTTTCTAAGAACTGTCTGCTTTGTCTGCAATATTCATCAAATTGCTGTTTCTGACTTCCCCTTCTTAAGCTCTATTCCATGGAACTTATTTTATTCTTTAAAAATATCTAATGTAGCAGTCATTAAAACCTTATGAGACTCTCCCAGGAACCTGCCAGTAAGTCGACCCAACATACTAGAAATGTGATTTCCATGGAAATTACAGTTCATAGGGAATGTTATTATGTCTAGAGACAGAAAAGACGACTTGGTGAGGTGCTTGTCAGGAAAGCATTAAGACTTGAGGTCAGAACTTAGGTAAAAAAGCCAGGCTTAGTTCCACCCTCTTGTAAGACCAACACAGGGGAGGCAGAAGCAGACAGATTCCTGGGGCTTACTGGTCTAGACTAATCAATGAGCCAGGCCCAACTGAGAAACCCTGTCTCACAAAACAAAAAGAGGAGGAAGAGGAGAAGAAAAGGAAGAAGAGGAGGGAGAGGAGGAGGAGAAGAGAAGAGGAGGAGAGGGAGAGGAGGAAGAGAAAATAAGGTGTATAGTTACTGAGGGATTTACTGGAACTTAATCTCTGAACTCCATGTGCACATATACACAAATGTACACAGCCATCCTCAGAGGCATATCAGCACCCATACTGAGAGAGAGAAAGAGAGAGAGAGAGAGAAAGAGAATGAATGTCATTGAATGCTGTTGTTACATCTCCTGAAATGAGATTCAGCAGGAAAAATGAAAAGAAAGAATCATTTGAAGACACTCTTGAAATTTGATATGTCAATCATTTATACATCCCATTGAATATTTCCACCCTTCATATTCACACTGAGCTCCTAGGTAAGATATTATTCTCCTGAAACTAGTTATAATTGCCTCAAAAGAATGTTGGGTAAAATGAATGATAAACACAGTTTCAGCCAAATCAGAGGTGAGGAAGAATCAATCTTTCCAACAAAAGCTCATGAGGACAGTGAGACACAACTTTTCTAGATTGATGAAGCATGCTAACAGGTTTAGAAAGAGTTAAAATGCCAGAGCTCATAGCTAAAAGCAGGAAATAACTTGGTATTTGAGGATAACTTTCTAAAATGAATAGCTTCAAAGTTCACACGGTGGCAAGCCTGAGTGATCTGCCTGCTCTTCAAGAATATCTAAGCATGGCTCACAGATGAAGGAAAACAACTGTTTTTTTTATCCAGCAATGGTATCAGTGCCCTTTAAGTAAATATACAGAGTTCAAGGGAATGTTCTCTTGTCCCTATGTCCCTCTCCAATGGTCATGGTATACATGAGGAAGAACAGCCATGCTTCATTTTTACAGAACCTTCGGCTTGTTCTGGGCATCATGATCCAGCAGATTACCTGGTCAGCTTCATTTTGGGGATAGTGATGTCACCTGGATTTTAAAGGTGAAGTAAATGCCCCCTATTAGAATCTGTTTTAATGTTACAACCATGCTTACAGTTTACTACGTAATAGATTCTGGATGCCTAGAAATCTGACCTCAAGTTTGCCTTCTACCATAGTGTAGAGAAACATCTACCCAATGGACTGCTCAGCAGTATGAGGTATGGACCATCACATAGCAGCATAAGTGACCATCAAAAGCAGGCTCCAATTGAAATGCACAAACACATATATACACACACACATGACTAGATACTGATTGATTCCTATTTGGTGAAGCTCTGAGAATGACAGAGTTAGGAGAGCGTTGACAGCAAACAGGCAAAAGGAAACCTCTTGGAAAGGGGAGTGCTCTGTATACCTGCTGTGAAAATGGTGCTTAGATGAATCTGTACATTCATCAAAACCCGCTGAATTACAGCCATAAAAATCAGTGAATTCAAACGAATGTAAATTATACCTCAGGACTGCCTGATTTAAAAATCCATAAAATTTAAAATGGTAGCAAGTACATAAATGGTTCCCTGAGTATTTAATGTTAGCAATTATTTCCATTAGGGGGGAAAAAATGTGTGTCCTGGTGGCTATAATCTGTTGGATTCTAAAAGCTAGTAAGTTATTCACGATTTCAGCATCATCAAATGTTCGTGTGCATGGCAGTCACCTGGGGAACCTGATTCAATTAGTACAGGACAAAGATGCTGCAGCTCTCAAATGGTCCTCAGAGATATAGATGTTAATTGTCCACAGATGTCATCTAACAGACGCAAAGGCTCTCCTCCCATCAGAAGCTATGGAGCTTTTGCTTTGTTTTCTGTACTCAATCTTGAAGCCTAAGTTTGGGGCATGCTAGGCCAGTACTCTACCACTGAATTACCCTCCACCCCACTATAACTCAACATCTCACACTGGCTGCGTTTGCTGTAAACCACTTGTGTCAGCTTTACTCAGTATCTTGACAGGATAACTGTATAGATATATTGCATATGCATTTGGCTGTAAAAAAGAGTTGATTTGCTGAAAACTAAAATGAGTATTTGTAAAGACTCAATGAAGATAAGCTAATAAAATCATACCCATGAATTGATGCAGGCAAGAAAGAGATATTCATCTAACTAGGAATAAAATACATAAATAATATTTTAGTGTAATATTTGTATCGATTCCTTGAGAACTCCATGCATACAGACAATGTATTTCAATATTCACCTTTTCCTGCCTCCCAGATTCACACTGCCTCAACTTCATGACCTCTTTTCTTATAGCCTACTGACTCTACTTTGTCCCACATACATATGCATGGATGTAGTCACTCATTGAAACACATTAGATCTTTCAGAGTCCACACTCTTATGGAAGCAGAGAAAACTGTCTCTGCTTCCTTAAGCAGGCATCAGCTGTCCACAGTTCCCCAGCCAGGGAAGGGAGTTCACAATTGTTCCTTCCACACATACAACTATGCTGGAATATTGACTAGCTTGATCTTGTTCAGGTCTTGTGCAAGCAACATTACTGGCTGCCATGTCTTGTCATGACCAGAAGATACTTTGTTGACTGTTTCTTCCTTGATCTCTTGCTCTTGGGATCTTTCCACCCCTTCTCCAGGATGTTCCCTTACCCTTTTGGGAAGGGAGAGTGATTCAGTTGTCTCACTGTTGGTGGAAACCCCTAGACACATTTTCTGTACTTTTTATTAGACTTATTTTTACTCAAGAAAGATATTTTCTTTCTAAAACCTGAGCAGAATTTGACTGTCTGTAACATAGAAATACACACACACACACACACACACACACACACACACACACTAAGTGGGACAAATAAAATAAAATAAAATGTAGATAAAATTACAATCCAGAACTGTGTTTCCCAGCTTCTCATGTTCCACCTCCCAGGGCATCTGGCAATCTCAGCAGACAATGCTGGTTACAATGAGGATGGTAAGAAAGAGGCTACTGACAATGGATGAGTAAAGATGTATACACATCCTTTATTGCACAGAATAGCCCTTCAGAGCAGAAGCTGATCTTTAGCTGAAAATCCCCAATATTTCATTTATACCACAGTACTATAAATCACCAATCTCTCAGTGATAAAATCCCTCTATTATATAAGAATTTTTTCCAATAAAGTAGATTGTTTTTAAAGGGTTGTAGACATGGATCATCAGTTAAGAGCACTGATTAGTATTTTTTTTTTTAGAAGACCTGGATTTGATTTAAAAAGTCCACATGGTGGCATAAAATCATTTGAATCTCCAGTTTCAGGGGCTCCGATGTCTTCTTCTGGCCTCCATGGGCACTGGATACATATGGTACACTTAAATACATGCAGGTACAACACCCATACATATATTTAATTTAATTTAATTAAAAATATTTTAACTTAAAAAATAAAATGTACCCATCAAAAAACTTATGGTTGGGAGAAAGCTTTTCTTAAAATAAATTGTCATGTTTTAAAATACCATGAAAAAACAATCTCAAGGAGGCTTTGCCAAAGCCAGGTAATATAAACATTGCTGTAGACACCACCTTGGTTAATATACTCTGATTAATTTCTGAGACAATGAGAGCCAGGAATTCGAAGAAACATAGGTCAAAAGTATAACATAAGGGGTTAAAATATTAGTTAAATTATTTTAAAAAGAATTTTATAATTACAGCTTTGCTGTTCTCTCTCTCTCTCTCTCTTTCTCTCTCCCTCTCTCTCTCTCTCTCCTTTAATTAGTAAGCCCTCTGGAACTTTGTCACAGCAAGTACAAGCTAAAGTTGATTACTCGCTTTATTGAGCACAGGGAATGTTATCAAAAGACTCAACAACAATGTACATTCAACTTAGAACCCCCAGCAACCTGCTGGCTTTTAATCAAGTTTTAAAGGCACAAGAGTAAAACAAAAATTGAGAATGAGTGTTTTTACTCCTATCAGAAGGTAAAGAGGCATGCTGGCAATTGTTCCCATAACATCAGCCCTGAGATTACAGTCTGTAAACAGAGAAGCTAACACATTTTTTTCGAGGCAATTCTTTTCTCCTGACTGACAAGTTCTACAGAACTCAAAATGAAACTGTGCTTCAAATCCATTTTTCCCACACAAAAAATTGCTTTGTTGCAGCCCAGCTGTAGCAAGACAAAAGAGTTCAAAACAGTTATTCCACCTAAACAAGAGACATGAAATAGGACCCCGGGGTCTTCGCACTCTGAGATCCAATTCATTAAATTCTTTTAACCCTTGTTAATAATCCACTAATAAATAACAGCATCAGTATGGTTTTCTTCACTGGAATATTTCTGTCCCACACACTTGATGGATATCCTTCTGACTTGAATGCATGGACATTCAGCATATCCAAAAAAGAGTTGGGAACATCTCCAATTCACACCATAAGTTGACATGGGTAGAAGTAAACTGAACTAGAAGAATCAGGATGCAGACAGTGTGAGCCAGCACATTTTCCTGTCATTTGGACAACTCTGTCTCATACCCTGAAAACGTTCAAGGAGATTTGACTTAGTGTCTACACAGTACACCTGGGTTTAATAACAGCCATGAAGAAAGTCTTTAAAAAACACTAAGCGACCTCACTACTGGGATGAATTACATGGCTCCTAAATATCTTTCTCCTTCACATATCATATTTTTATATTAAATTTGTTCTCTGATGATTCCATGAGTGTGAATAGTGTAGTACTAGCACCCTCACTCCCTCTTATCCCCTGCCACCTCCATCAACACTCCCTCATTCTTTTCCAACATTTTTATCAGTTTGTTCTGTGATCCATCGAATTTGACCAAGGTTCTCTGGGCAACCATAAGCTTGAATTTATCCACTGGAGCCTAGTGGGCTCACCAGTGGATGTTATAACAAATAGAAAATCGGGGTAGAGTTTCAAAGGTTCCTTGACACACTCTAGGTCCAGCTCCAGATGAATGGGAAACACTGGGTCCCTGAGACTACCTGCCAGTATAGCTACTCTTATCCAAACAAAACCAGAGTAGAACATCATTAATTGCCAAACATGCCTATGGACTCACAAGTGTGACAAGGTCAGGCACCTAAACAACAGTCAAACAAATGGAACGTAAAGCATGGAGACAAACCCACATATGATCTCTGCTAAGAAAACTACAAGAGGTAGTTAAAAGACTGTACCCCAACACAAAATATTCAGCCAGTGAGGAAAGGGCAGAGAGACATATATGTGGGATTATCAAAACATTTTTTGCACCTTGGTAACATGGCTGCCTCTATATCCGGGGCTAGTACCCAACTTTGCAAGATCATAAGATAAACAGTCCTGCATTTACCACTCTTATTCTCCAGCACTTGTTATCTGGAGTGGGGTGCTTCATGCCCCACAGTACATGCTGAAGACAATGACTCCCCCTATAGGGCAATCTATCAGCAAGGAGACATAGGTCTCCATGAGTTCTTTTTTCATCCCTAACTGACTGTGGAGGGGCCCAGTCTTGTGCAGGCCCAGTATAGGTAACCATAGCTGCTAACATGTGTTTTTTTCCTTTTGTAAAATTTTAATTAATGTTATTTTGAAGGCAAATAATTATATATTATATATTGATTAAAATGTGATGCTTTAATATGTGTGTATGATGAGCTATAATCAATTCCTTCTTCTAGTGAACATCTCCATTATTTTACCTGTTATTTCTGAGGAAGAAACCTTTGAAATTTTCTCTCAATTATTTTTGAATAACAGAATTAACTACTTTTTACCCCCACTATGATCAATTTGTGGTACAGTAGACCTCAAGATGCTTCCCTCCTATCAGAAACTTTGTGCAAAATCTTCTCTTCCCCTCTGACCCCATCACACCCCAGCCTTTGGTAATAACCTTTCCATTCCACATTTCTATTAGATTTTGCATACAAATGAGATCATGCAGTGGTTGTTTTCTGCTTGGCTTATGTTACTCATTACTCCAGATCCATCCACATTGTCACAAATGACAACTTCCCCAAGGCTGGACAGTATCTACTATGTAACCATGTCACATGTTCTTCATACATAGATATGCTTTGGGACACTTGGCTGTTTCTATGAATTAAGTAGAACTGCAACATATATGGGAACAGAAATTCCTTTGATTACTGGATATTGTTCTTTTTGATAAATATATAGAAATGAGATCACTGGATAGAACTGACTCAGATGATTCCAGTGAATCATGCTTTCACTTCCTACTGCAAGAAAAAAAGTGATGTTCAAATTTGTTCTATTCTTCATTCTTTTAGATGTGTAACACTTGATTGGGGGAAGATTCTTCTTTAAAATAATCTCACATACACTAGGAAATCAATGACATAGTTAGAGTGTCACCTTCAAGACCTTATCACAAACAAACACTAAAAAAACATGTGAACTATCTGAGCTCTCAACTTCTTAATTTGTCAAAAGGACCCAGTGTACATACAACAAAAGCAAGGTAGTAAGTATATTATAATGCCACTATAATTCAAATTCTGTTAATTTCAAAATGATTGGACTATTTTGACCATTCAATACTCATCCCGTGATACAGGAACCATCCTATAGCATATGAAACCTTCAAGCAAAAGGCAGTTTGGAAAGTGACAGAATATTTTATATGGTAGAGGAAATAATAGTCCTTGAATTTCAAACAACAATAAAATAACTCTTTAAATCAACATTTAACATCCCAGATGAAGCACATGCCATTCACCACGTGTTTCCTGCAGTAATTCCTATCTAGGACCCTTATGCACAATGAAGGAACTTCCATTTAACCTCTGATCTCCTATCATGTTCCAGACTGCTCTAGTAGCTGATGTTCAAATGAAGAGGAGCTCCCAAGGAACTCAGACAACTGAAGACAAGGACAAAAAGATCAGCAAGGATAGAGAGCGGTGGACACTGATGGCAAATGTGTTTCCACAGGATGCTTTTGGAATAGCCTTGGTGGGACTAAGTTTCTAACCAGGAAACAGTGGTTGTAGTGCCACAGCAGTTAACACTGTACTAACAGATCTCCATGGACTCCAAACATGACCATTGTGTGGCTACAAAAAGAAACAATGGAACCTACCCTAGCAAAATCAGCCACTATCCATGCAGCAAAAATGATTCATTTGTGTGGTGCAGAGACATCAGTGGAAGGAGCATTTATATTGACTGTACTTGTACTCCAGCAGTATTGGAAACACTTTCTACCAAGACATGAGTATCTCTGTAACTCTAAGATGATTAAAAGTGACTACTGACCAAAAGTATCTGCCTTTATCATATTCTCTCATGGATTGATGGGTCTTGGTACAGGACAGAGAAAAGGAGCTGTTGGATCCTCTAATGATTAATTATTCATGATATCTAGAAAGGAAAAGCAAAACAAACAACACACTAGGCACTGCTCAGAAAGAAAAGGCTTTTCAGCCATTGGGGCTGTAAATTAGTACTCTCTAATTATCTGGTACTCTAAAAATAGGATAAATCAGATGTAATAGATATCCTTTGACAATAATAAAAATATCACAGCTCATTAATTAATGTTACAAGGCTATTGCCACCTCATCGCTTTCCTGATGTTCTTTCAAAAATCTCTTTTAAAACAAAACAAATGTGCAAATGAACTTCCCAAGTTCTATTCATGTCTTTCTTTGTATGGAGACTTCTCGAAGATAGAAATTTATATCTCAGACATCTTTTAGCCTGCCAATCTCATAGTGTCCCTAATAATATTTTATCTCTGTGAATGCAGGTGAAGGGGGAGTAGATGCATGAGAGAAAAATCAAGTGCAGAAGCCAAGGGAACACTAAGCACAAGAGAAAACCAGGCAGATGTGTGTGAATCTGCCACACATCCTACTACAGTGTCTCCATAGTCATTCATCAAACGTTTGTAGAGTCACAACCTCAACAAATGCTGGAGTCTGTGACAGATCACAGTACAACCTCCTTTGATATTTTTTAGTTGGTTCACAATGTCACTTTTGATCATTTTTCAGTTCACAATCCTTTCATCAGCCAAAGCAAAGCCAGCTTACTCTGATTCTCTTATTTTGGCACCAACTTCTATATGAGTGAGTGAGTGAGTGAGTGAGTGTGTGTGTGTGTGTGTTTCTTGAGCTCACTGAGGAAAAAAAAAACTAGTTTTTTCTTCCCTGCAGGACTCTTATCCTTCTCTGAGTCTCTTTTGAGTCCAGGCAGGTTTCAGCAATATCACCAGCCCAGTAAGGGCCCTTGGATAAAAGAGCTGTCTGCCTAAGCTCCTCAATTTATCAGAGCTTTCAGACATGAAAGAGTAAACCGATTCCTAGTCAGCAATGTTGCATTGCAGAAAAAAGCAAATATAACCATCAAATGGATTATATACAAGCCTTGAATTCGAAATTAAGGGATATGGAGAAACAGGGTACTTAATCAATTAGGATGAGCCCAGTGTTCTCTTTACAGGCAGAAACTAACCAATTAAACAAACAGTAGACAACACACAGGCATTCAGTTCCTGGTATTTTTATAGCAAATGATATGGTCATTCATTCTAACATCCCTGTTTAAAGTCTTTGACTTAATTCTGCAAATGTGTTGAATTAGAATCATTAATTTTCTTAACTGTGTCAACCCATCAAGGTCATTTTCTGCCACTGAATTAGAATGTATTAGGTTTGTATCCCCACTAGCATCTTGTACTTTTTCCAGTCACAATATTTTAAAGGGGGGAAGCATTCTGGGTGTCTATTAATATATATAAACTATTCAGCACTGTCAGGCATAATGGAATGATATAAACAGAAACCATTTCCATTTTAATGCCAAGACAACATATCTGTTGCCTTTATTTTTAATGCTCTACATCTCTCACTATGTGATGCAAATTGCTGTTCAAACAAGAATGGCACAGTTACTGCCATTACATCCTCCTAATGAATTAATATCTTCCAGAAACATTCATGAGGAAGCAAAGTCTTAAGCACAGTTGTTGCCAGTAATGATACCAGAGACAAGAGTTGAGAATGAATCTTGGAAAATTCTTCATTTGGTTTATAGCTATTTGTATATAGTTAAAGTGTGTGTGTGTGTGTGTGTGTGTGTGTGTGTGTGTTATCACATTATGACAGTTTATTACATCTTTAATTAGAATGGGATGAAAAACAGGCATTTTTATTTAGTAATATTTATCCAGTAATGAACTTAGTTATAGAAGAGATAAAGGTGGAGGCAGGATGTGAGGTAAGAAGGGAGGGAAGGAGAAAAGAGAAAGGAGAGAGGGGGGGAGAGAGAGAGAGAAACAAAGAGAGAGAGAGGAGAGAGAGAGACAGATGAATGTTCATGTACTCAAGTTCAAGCAGCTTTCTTATTGTAATAGAGAGTACAAGAGTATAAGACCCAGCCCATAGAGTTCTATTGCTACATTTATGATGAGTCTACCAATTTGAATTTACCTAATTCAGAGACTTTCTGGCAGAAATGCTCAAATATTTGTCTCCAAGGTGATTCTAGATCGTTCCCAGTTGGCAATCAATGTAACTCACCTTAAGTCTACTCATTATCATCTTGATACTGAAACATATTTTTAAGCCTAGAACAACTCCCCTAGTGTTCCCATAACCTTATGGCCAACCCTCAATGGAAAACATATTTAATTTAACTTCAAAGGTTTCCATTATCTCTAACGGTTCCAACACTGTTTAAAAGTGTCAATGCAGAGTCTTTTCTGAAAATTAGGTAATCACTGCCACCTTTTATTATCACTGCTGATCCTTCACATTTTGGAGGCCTTGGAACTATAGGACATTTGCTGTTGAGAGAACTCTCATCTCTCTTTTGTCAAGAGAAATTTTCATAGTCTATTGTATCATTGCATTAGTCGAGAGTCAGGGCAGACTGTAGTAAAGAGAAAGCAGCTTCTGCATGGAATCTAGAGCCTGAGCTACTATGGCTTGAGCAGTGTGGACCTCAACAACTAAGGACTTAGAGCAGCCGGAGATCTAGTGAGCAGCTTGCACTTCCAACATAAGTCTTTCCACATGTGTCCTGTGAGCTTTCTCACAGCAAGTCAGCCTCTGGGTACTTGGACTTCTTACACTGCCTGGGAGCTCCCAACATCAAAGTGGAAGCTGTTGGTCTTTTTAGCAGGAAGCCCCAGGAGTGCCCTGATACCCTTCAGCTACACCCTATTTGCCAAAGTTCCAAGCAAGTGTGGAGTCGGGGAAAGGGCAAGCTGAGCCTCAGAGAAAGGCAGTATCTTTATTCACTATGGTCATCTAAGTCTGTCCCAGATAAATGTGTCAGAGGGAAAAATAAAAAAGTACCAGGCAAGGAAACAATGGCAAACAAACAAAAGCAAAACTTAGCTACAGAACAAAGGATTCTCAACCTTCCTAATGCTTACGACTCTTTAATACAGTTCTTCATATCATTGTGACCCCCAGCCATAATATTATTCGTTGCTACTTCATAACTGTAATTTTGCCACTGTTATTAATTATAATGTAAATATTTGATATGCAGGATATATGGTATGCAACCCCTAAAGAGATTGCAACCCATGGGTTGAGCACCACTGAAACTAATATGATTCTGAGCCCTGGATTATCTGCCTATCAGGCATGTGATATTTGGGAAATTATTTAACCATTCTGAATTGTGCTATACCTAATTTTCAAAAGGCAGACAACCATTTTATCTGTTTTAAGAATTAAGTGAAATATCACATCTACACATACTTACATATGTACAGGGGACATACAAGCACAAATGAATATACGTGTGCTAGTATATAAAATACCTGCTTGGATCAAGCGCTAGGACACAGTAAACAGTGCATATGGGTGTCCTGATTAAGAATGGAACAAAGAAAATACAGCTTTTTTCATGTCTCAAAAGATGTGCATTTCTTATCTCTGAAAGCATGTTTTTCAAATATTCATATTTATAAAGATGTTTCAGAATAATTAAAGTTCTTGTTGAGTAAAAGATCAAACTTGGATATTAGCCACTCAAGCACCAGAAGCCAAGCACAGAAAGAAATGAAAAAATGGGAGGCAAAAAATAATTACTCACCTATGTGGTGAGGTCCAAAAAGAGAAAAAATAAATCTAAGCAGGAAGTAGCATGAAAAGAAGTGTATTATTGTCCATATTCCTTTATTCAGGATTACTCTGAAATCTCTTTAGTGAATTTGCCTAGAACTAAAAATGCACAAAAGATAGCAATGATGGGTTTATGTCTCAAATGAAGGCAAGCACAGAACCATAGAGAAATACTGTGAGCTAGGCCAGTGGTTTTCAAAGTCATCTTCAAGTTATATAGGGAATCAGAATATAACAGATGTGCTTAGATGTTCACCTTTAATCTCAGGGAGGGACAATTGACTAGAGAGAAGGCAGAGTTAGGAAATCACAAACTCAACCAATATGGTCAACAGTCAGCTTAGTATTAAAAAGTGCATAATGGTTCAAAGAATGAAAAATTTAATGTGAAAAAATTTCTTATGTTCAAGAAACATTATCATTGAAGATTTGAAAGATGCTACTACTGTCAAGTGTTTGATGTCTGGATTATGAGTGGGATTTACTCTGGGTATATAGACAACAAAGTAATAATGATCAAACATGCATTAAAAGTTACAATAAAATTAGCATCATCAAATTTCTTTGTCTTAGGTCTCAGTGGTTAAGAACACTTGCTGGTCTTCCAGTGGGGCTGAACTGTGATTTCACAACTGCCTGCAAGTCCAGCTAGAAGAGATCAGATATATTCTTCTGGTCTCTCTGGTCACCTGCAGGAACATGTACACACACACACACACATACACACACAAACAAACAAACAAACAGAAAGAGGGGGTATTCATACACGCAAGTTAAAAGTTAAAATAACATTTTTAAAAATTTCAAATCATTATGTTCCTAAAGATGTTATAGAACAGGCAATTATCTCAACTTATTGAAATTTATCAACTGTATTGAAATATTTTAGTTAATATTGATGAAGGAGATGGTACCCATAATGCCAGTTTCACTAAGTGAGATCTTATATGGGTACCCTTGAAAATAATTATTGCCAACCAAGCACATGCCCAAATCTTTTTTTTTCCTCAAGTGTATGTGAATTGTTTTAAAACAGCAATTTTATCCTGAGTGAAACACACAGACAAGTGGCCAAGAAAATAAGAAAATTGATATAAGAAAAATAGCAGTACTCTTAAGAGGCTTCATTATTCATATTGCCCTGATCCTTGGTGGGTACCAGCTTGGTTGAACAAACAGATTTCCATGTAGTAAATGAGATAGTCAGTAACTCTGATTCTCTACCTTCCTACAGGTCATATGTCTAGAAACATTTAATGGCTTTCTAGGTATTTCCACTGCTTTGAATTGTAACTGAGAAATATCTTTCTATCTGCAGGATAAGTGGCATGAAATGGTTACACACTTTTGGAGAGACTGAAGAAATTAAAACTTTAGGAAGGTAAACAGTCGTGAGCCTTATATTGTGATCCTTGACGCTCTTGTAAAATATACCATGAAACATCTATCCCAGTCTTTCTCGCCACCACCAGAAAGGGACCACACTGGAATGATTCTGCTGAAAAACAATGGGTACTTGGAACTTGGTTGCCTTTGGTAACACAGTGTGAACCTGGACGATGCTAAGTGCATTGAGCTTGTCAGAAGCAGAAAGAAGCAAATTTAGCCAAAGTCCCCAATATATTAAGTCATTAGATGACTCAGAATTAACTGCCTTGTTCGTGCTTCTCACGTTGATGTTGAGACCTCTACCATGTCACTACCTTCACCACATTATATTCTGGGCACTTGAAGGCATTTCTGTTCTAAAGATGTCAGTGCCAAGCTTCAAGTAGGCTTGCAGTGGAAAACAATTCAGAAGATGACTGCTGTAAAAATGAGTTCTCCCTCTCTCTCTTTCCCTCACTAACTATCTAGCCTTGGCATTCTTTCCACTAGCTCAAGATGGCTTTTATTAATGAATTAGACCTCATCCCAGTATCCTGAGTCAAAATCTTCTTCTTACATGTGATCAACAACCTTGTCTATAAATGGACAAGAAACATACTAAGCCTTGGCAATGTCCTCTGTCCAATAGCAAACCCCATTGATGTTAGAGGTTTTTAGCAAGTATATAGTTGATGAAAATGGAAAATCTGGAATGAAGAGATATATGGTACCACAGAAGTTTTGTGAAAACAATCAGGTCAATATTAAGAAACAACAACAACAACAACAAAACAGGCTTCTAAGATACTGGATCCAGAGCAACCAAAAGGCAGGCAGTGAGTGGTCCCAAGAGATGGAAGACATGGGCTTGTGTGCATAAGGAAGGAGGAAAGAAACCACACAAACCCAAGAACTCTAAGAACAGCGTGTACTTTTCTCCTTTTCTTTTTTCCTATCTACTCTAATTTTGGAGAAAGTTAATTTTAAAAAACAAAACAACGGTGTTACAAAAATAAGTTAATGCCAAAAAAAAAAAAAAAACCTATCTGCTTGTTCAAAGTCCACTGCTTCATTCATCCAGGTGTTTGGATGTAGAAGAAACCTACTTCAAATTAGATGCAGCCACAGGGCATGTGGAAGGGAGGGGGAGTATGAGATGGGCACACAGGTGTCCAGTGGAACCAAGTCTATGGGAAGCTGAGTGAAAAAGGCTGTAACTGAAAATCAGAAGTTCACAGTAGAGTCAGCATCACAACTTCACCGTGACCAGAGCATCTGCAGTTAGCAGCCCACTCCTTATCCCTCTCCTATGGGTATTGCTTTCTGTCAGTTGTTCATGCTTCATACTTGGCCTCTCTATACTTATTTTTTATAAATCATCTTCAAATGCTATGAGGTACAAAATAGGTATACACTGTATACTGGCTTAATCATGTTACTGCTTTGCAAAATTATTTTTTTTAGCTACAAAACTAATCCCCCAGACAGAATACTCTTCTATGAATGTCAACATATTGATTCCAAGGGGTATAGGACAAGTCAAAAAACAAAAACAAAAATGGATAAGACAATAGTGAGAGAAACCCAACACAACTAGTATGTCCTGACTTGAAGGCTTGACGGTGTAGATATGAAACTACCATCATTGACATAGGGTGGCACTGGTGAATGACAGACAGCAGAGCAGTGTGTCAGTATTCTGTGTCAGTATTACAGTGAAACAGTCTTGATTCAGTGGATCCTCTGAAGATTTCTCTTCACTGGTTTACCCAAGAATATACACTGCTAAGTACCATGTCTGTGACTTGCAATATCTGTAGATGGACACACAATCTGCTCTGAACAAATTAGCAGCAAAATACAGAACATGAGAAACTATGCAACAATGAGTTAATTTCTTCTAAAAAGCAATTATAAGGAGAGAGACAAAATAGAAATATTTAAATAAACGGAGACTAAACAGATTAATTTACCAAATGCCAGATGGAGTTCTTGTTGAATCATGAATTGAACAAAGCATGTGATTTATAGACACTTTTTTCTTTTTAAATTTGGTAAAAAAAAAAAAAAACAATGACAATGTTAGAGAATTATTAAAAATGTTTTCCATAGGGCAATAATTTCTGGCCATAAAATATGAAACAGTGCTTATGTTTTAGAAATAGGAGTGCTTTGAAGAAAACCACAGGGGAGGGAGGAAGAACATGAGCAGGAGCTGAGGCTGGGCAATGAGTTCACACAGTTCTTTTCACTATTTTCCCTAATTCTGTACATGTCTTGTTGTCCACTGGAATGTGGTGCCCGGCAAGGAGAACAGCGTCCTGTGGCATTCTGAAGGAGAGCTAAGAAAAGGCAGCTACTACACCATTCATGAAAGTTTCTGCTTTCAACACAGAAATGACTATTAGAGACATCAAAAGGGGCATGCTGACTTATTCAGGAGGAAAGCAGTCTGCATTTTGTAGACTGGACTTTTAATCTGCTTGTATGATTCTATTCTATTTAATCTTTTTTTATGTCTTCTATTGATTTTTGCTCCATTCTAAATCTAATACAGAAGCTGGGACCTAAAGGAAACTATTATACATACATACATTTATAAATACACTCATAAATACATAATTATATTATTATATAATATATAATTGATGTGTTTATATTTATAATTATATATTACAAATAATTATATATGTATAAAATTATAGACATGAAAATTTAACTATGATGAAACAGTATATCATAAACCAGTTTTTAATCAAGTGAGAAATGGGGACATGGTATTTATAATCTATAATAAGAGTGGATATTCACAATATAACAAATTATGTTCCATACTCAAAGTATCACAAATTACTTAAACTATCTATACTACATA
Organism: Rhynchomys soricoides; assembly: GCA_019843965.1. Taxonomy (NCBI): domain Eukaryota; kingdom Metazoa; phylum Chordata; class Mammalia; order Rodentia; family Muridae; genus Rhynchomys; species Rhynchomys soricoides. The sequence goes on along the minus strand of JADRCH010000166.1, from coordinate 2,786,266 downwards.
TTGATAAGTAAAAACAATATTGTATGTTATCTTGGTTATGCAAACACACATCAAATACAAAAAGTACTATATATATGTGAATAAGTGTACTTATGTACATGAAAGTACTTGACTCTGTATTCAGTGATCATATTTGCTCTCAGACTCCTTCTTCCTTGTAAGTCTAATCTGGGGACTTCACTGCTCTTTAGGAAAAGATGTCACACAAGTCCTTGAGACAGAAAATATCTCCAACTCTGGAAATATGAGTATTTAAAAGCTGAAATACACATGGGAAATACTCAAAATAGCTTTTGTTTGTTCTCTCAGCTAGGAAGGATGATTGCACATTCTCCGGAGATGAGAACAATGAGAACTGGGGACCAGAGTATTACAAGCTAGTCATAATCTTTGACAGGAGACATATGCTATGCCCTCTCCCCCATGCTGCTCTTAAGGGAATGGGAAAGATAAAAGGTGCACATCCACACATGGCAAGTAAGCAGAGCTGAATGCTGCCTACTTTCTCTCCACACCTCTAAACTATGGTGGTCTGCACCACCAAAGGAGCTGTTCATACCATCAAGGCAGGAGCAACTTGGCAAGGCATGGCTGGATGGGGACTGATGTGCTATATGTAGAACTGCTCCAAGGCAGCTCCACTGTGTCCCTCCATATCCTTAAAGAATTGTTCTTTATTGCAAATGCAAGAAGACAGAATGTCTGCACAGCTGCTATGCTCCTAGATAGGCCAGCAGATGGTGGCATAAACTGTATGGCTAAAGGCCAAATAGAGTTGCCAACACCTAGCTGGGTGCCTAGGGAATGAATGGATGATGTACCTCTTAGCTAATTCTAACCTGACAGAGCCCGTGAAGCCCCAGATGTCTCCTCGCCCCTGGAAGCCACAATCATCCTTAAATCTCCAACATTTAGACAAGGTCCAGGGATAAGGCAAGGGGAAGCTCAACTATCAGGAGTTAAATTTGTAATATGTTACTATGTTGTTTCTCACACTTTTATTGTTGCTGCTATTTAGTGAGGTAGAGATTATAGAGAAAACATGGAGATTTTGAACATAACTCATTAGCTAAAAGTATTGATGTTCGGTGTTCATGCTCTTAGAAGATGTTCATTTTTTGAAATCTTGAATATAATTTTATCCACTGTAATAATCATTCTATTATCTGTACAATAATTGCCTTGTACCTTGTCTGTGCATCCCCAGTGATGCCAAAACCAAAAACTTCCTGGACTTTGTATCTATTATAAGATTCTATAGATAGATAGATAGATAGATAGATAGATAGATAGATTAGTCAGAATAAGAGGTCTGGACCAACAATCATAAATTGGACAATTATGACAACAGAATGTGATAACGTTATTCAAAATTTGTGATTTGTGTGTTGTTGGAATTATTCATTCAATAGTTTCATCATGAGGTTACCATTTAGTAGCCAAAACCAGATAAACCAAAAATGTGGATAAAGCAGAACTGTCTGTCAAAATTCATATTGAGTCAGACTTGCATGTCCTGTCAACCCAACTTTTGAGAGGATGATGCTGACATCCTCTCAAACGGATTCAGAGGATTACGGTGAGTTCATAGCCAGCTTGAGGTACATAGAGATTTTGAAGCCAGCTAAGCTTAGAAAAAGACCCTAACCAAAAAGGGTGGGTAGGCTAGGAGGAATTCAAAAGTAGATAACTCTTGGATCTATTAGGGGACAACCTGCTACTATTATCCAGTAAAGGAACAAAGCAATAAAATGAGTCCTATTGACATACAGCTATATCCATAAGACATCACTCAACCATTGTCAGAGAAGCTGCTACTTGCTTCAGATAAGAATTAACCCAGAGACCCACAACTAGAAGGTGTGCAGAGTGAAAGACTAGAGAACTCACTCTTACATGGGAAGTTTTCATCAAAGTCCACCCCTCAAGGCTCAATGATCTATGCAGAGGAAAGATTGTAAGAGCCAGTGGTTCTAGATGATTCCAGAGAAAACAATGTGCTCCAGACACAGCAGGACTTAAGTACTCATGAATTCACAGAGACTGTGACAGCACACATGAGACCTGCACAGGTACAAACTAGACAAGATCTCAGCACTGAGAAGCAAAGGAAATACTTCTTCTTTCCTCCTCCTCCTCCTCCTCCTCCTCCTCCTCCTCCTCCTCCTCCTCCTCCTCCTCCTTCTTCTTCTTCTTCTTCTCCTTTTTGTTACATCTCAAAGGCTGTTCCCTTCACAGAGCACCCTTCACAGAGTCCCTCTCCCACCCCCATCTGCTTCTTCTGTGAGTATCCCACTAGATATCCCCCACCCTGGCACATCAAGTCTCTGCCAGACTAGACTCATCCTCTCCCACCTAGGCTAGAAAAGGCAGTCATGGAGAATAAGCTACACTTCTGCTACATATTTGCCAGAGGACTTGTTCTAACCTGTGTGTGTTCTTTGGTTGGTGGCTCAGTCTCAGAGCTCCCTGAGGTTCAGGACAGTTGACTTTGTTGATCTTCCTATGGGGTTCCTGTCCCCTTCAGGACCTGCAGTCCTTCTCCCATATCTTCCATAAGAGTCCCTGTCCTCCATCTAGTGTTTGGCAGTAGGAATCTACACCTGTTTCAGTCAGCCTCTGGGTAGAGCCTCTCAGCGGACAGTTATGCTAAGCTCCTGTCTGCAAGCATAGCAGAGAATCATTGTGTCATGGATTGGTGCTTGCCCATGGGACAGGTCTCAAGTTAGGCTGGTTATTGGTTGGACACTCCTTCAGTCTCTGCTCCATCTTTGTCCCTGCATGTCTTTCAGACAGGACAAATTTGTGGATGAAAGTTTTGTGGATGGGTTGGTGTGCTTATTCCTCCTCTGGGTGTCCTGCCTGGCTACAGGAGGTTGCCTCTTCAGGTTCCATGTCCCCAATATTAGGCATCTCAGCTAAGGTCATCAGCATTGGCTCCTGTGAGCTTCCTGGTATCCCAGGTCTGTGGGACTTCCAAGCTGCTTTTTGGTTTTTGTTTGTTAGTGTGTGTGTGTGTGTGTGTGTGTGTGTGTGTGTGTGTGAATGGATAGAATTTGGAGAAAGTTTGATGATTCCCTTATCTTGTCTTTGAGAGTTCTGAAAAACATTTTCACTTTTCACATTAAGCATCATAAACTCCCTTCAGTGTGCAGGCTTTTCTTTGTTTCTGAAGCAATGGTTAACAAGGTTCTCACAAAGGTTTTCAGACCGCAGGTCACAAGAGGGGTGCTGCACTCCTTACCATGAAACATTTCCCTCTGGGCATTGTGCCTCTGTCATATATATGGTGTCAAATGGAATAATGTGGACCTGGGGAGTGTTCTTGTCAGAAAGAAAAGATAAGGGCAAAGTGAGATGGCTCAACAGGTAACAGTGATGGATGCCGAGCTTGAGGACCTGAGATAAATCCCTGAAACCCACAGGGTTGAAGGAGAGAACTGAATGCCAAAAGTAGTTGTCTTCTGACCTTTGCATGCACAGGGCCAAATACACACACACACACACACACACACACACATGCACGAGCGTGTGAGCGCACATGCAGGCAATGAAAAATGAATATATACAACCATATTAGATCTTTTCTGATCTAAAAAGGAAACTATGGAAAACACTAAAAATTATCCTTTGTAGCTCACATGAACTACATAGTATGAAAAAAATATAATAGTGTCTCTTCTGCACCATTTACCAATTTATTTTTCATGAAGGTTGAAGACACTGAAGTCTTTGCATACAATCCTATGGCACACCCTAGAAGGCAGCACTACCTGAATTAGAGAGCAGCTGTTGCTCTGCCCACACAGGCAGCTGTATCTCACCCTTTGCACACAGCTAATCTATGTCACTGCTATCTCCACATACTGACAGCCACAGTTCCATGAAACTACAGAGCTGCCATTCTGTTTATCCAAAAGTTCATTACTTACACATAGCAAAGTTTCTAGAAATACTCATTTCAAATAAATAAGTAAATATCTATTATACATTGTTTTTATTAAAATTTTATTGGTGCATATCCATTGTACAAAGCAACTGGTTTCCTAACTGTGACTTATTGGAATGGTATCACTAAGCATTCTGTATGTACAGTACGCTGGGATTGGGCAGGAAGGGTATGAAGATGAATGAAACGATTCCTGCTGTGGAGAATTTACAGTTCTGGAGGAAGGACAGATAAGAAAACAAGTGATAATTATGTTAGACAGAAGAGGACAGGCACCATTAGTAATTCTAGGAAGATGGCTGGGTGGGAGATAAAGGAAAGACACAGTTAATTCTATGTGGGTGTTTGTGCAGGCTGTCAGGGAATAGTAAGGAGTGGCTAGGAAGGGAACAGCCAGGGCTGTGTTGTCACAGCCAGTGGAACAATGTCCTAAGAATATACAAGGGTGTATGCAAGAAGGTGAAAGTCCTTCTACAACTGGGTCAGACCTCCAGCAAAAGGAGTTCTTTGGACCCAGGGCTGAGCTAATCACTTTACCGTCCATAGTCACTGATAGCACCGTGTACCCAGAGGCCAAATAGTAGGCCCTTTTCTGAATGATTAGAAACAGGAAATAAATAAGACATGTGTGTAATGAAGACAGTTTCTTCACAAGCCTCATGGTGCTCATGTGTCCTTCAAGGGCAGCAGGTGAGGAGGATCTTAAGATGCAGGTTTGTGGGATAGATCTGGGTTTCTACCTGAGAAGGGTTTAGAAATATGACCTGCTACAGGACCAGGGTTTACAGGAAGAACAATTCCCCTCTTGGTTTAAATTTCTACAGATTGGGCTCCAGATGAATATGAAACCAAACCCAGAGTCATCAGCTGCTATGAATTCGGAGCTAGTCTTCTGATGCCTTTATCTGGTGGTACTTATTACAGCCTGTGGACAAGGAGTGCCCTCTTTTGGAGAGGAGGTCTCTGGACTTCCCTTTATTGTCCGGAAAACCTTCCTAGGGCATCTGCATTTGCACAATGGTTCCCTCAAATTGCAGACATTAGAATCTTCCAGCTTTCTTAAAAGCTGACATACCTGTTCACTAACAAGAGTCCATGGAATATGGGGAAGTCTGCTAGGAAGAACATGACAGCAAGGGTGACTGAAAGGAACTGTTAAGTACTCAAAATTTAAAAAACAAACAAGCAAATAAAAACATATGCAAACAAACAAAAAATCCTCTTATTGAAATAAAATACTAGCGAAGTAATATTTGATAAAATGTACAATTTTACTCCCTATTCAGCATTTCTTTGCATGCCTGATGTGTCTGGCAAACAAAGCTCACTTGAGGGTAAAGGGTGAGGAAGGCAACCTTCATGGTAAAGTGGGGACATACATAAGGTAAGCACTCCTAATTAAACATGGAATTAGAGGCATACAAAGGTAGCAGCATTGCACCCTAAAAAAAGAGACAAATGTCCATCACTTACAAAACGGTTTTCCAGAAATAAGGATGAAGAATCCAAAGGCAAAGAAAGATACCAAGATGCTGGGGGACTACCAAGTCCCACACAGGACATAAATGCAGAGAACTATATGAAGAAGACAATGACAGAGGTCAGAGGTCAGCATGGACCAGTATTCTCAATGAATAGGAGCCACCTAGAATTGTTTCTAAAAGACACCTGATGACTTGACACTTAACATGGGCATGTCTCCAATGCCCTCACTTGCACACTGGGTCTCTTGATAACAACAAATCCCTTTTCTGCCTATGTAACTCAAATCTCCTCCTGGGTAAGCAAAAGAGAAACTGGAAGCTAATTAGCTATCAAGAGATTGAGGGACTGGAGAAATTGTTCACAAGTAAGGAACTTTTTTTTTTTTTTTTTTTTGTAAAGGACTTGAGTTGGTTCCTAGCACTCCTTCTAGGTGGCTCATAGCCACCTTTAATTCCAGCTAAAGAAGCTTCTATATGCTTCCAGTGCCACCACAGAGAGAGAGAGAGAGATAGAGAGAGAGAGAGAGAGAGAGAGAGAGAGAGAGAGAGAGAAATAAAATAAACTCATTAAAATAGACTGCCATGATGAAGGATAATCAGAAAAGAGAACAGGCCTGGAGCTGAGCTAGAATCTCTATGGTTAACGTGCTTCCCTTTTCCAGCATCTGTGAGTTATAACAAACATTCAAGTATCTAACTCCAACGAGGACATGCCATGAGGCCCATACAGCCCAAGCCTTCTCCATGATACTGAAGAGTGCCAGGTCTCTCTAATCTCCAAGGTCCTTGCCTAAGGCTACATGTGGCTTCCCCAAGAACCTCCACTCTGCTTCTCCTGAGTCAAGATACCATGCGCCCAACTCTCCCTATGGACTCTGGAAGCAAATTATAAAATGTGGTCATGATGACACTCGTCAGACTCCTTTGCAATACAGGGGAACAAAATCAGCCATGTTAATTGCAGCTGAGAAAATGGGGGTAGGAGGTGGGACTTGCCAAATGGAGAAATCACAGCTCCTTAGAGAAAGCAATTCAATTTACAAGCCATAATTGTAAGCTGAGATTAAAAATAAAGGAAGGCACAAAGCAACTGCATATAAAATCCAGGTAATGTCAACAAAAAGGAAAGGTATCCTCAAATACCCATGCATTCCTCTCAACCTGCTTACTTCCATGAAACTGACAATCATTTCTATAACTTCCACAATTTAATAGGCAAGAGGTTAAGAGAAGCAATACAATTAATTAAATGTGCGAGTGGAATGCGGGCATAACTCTTCCATTTGTAGTGCATGCATTGTGTAAGACAATATGAAGCAGAAGAAGAGCAGGTGGAAAGAGTGCAGATACTAAGAAGAAGCACTCAATGTGCACAAAGGTGCACAAAAGCCACAACCATAAAGGCTGAGAAGCATTAGAACAAAGGAACTACCTTGGGAATGGGACAGGACTGAAGTCACATAGCAGCTCTATCCCTTCCCCCACTAAGTGACCTCAGACAAATTATTCAATCACAGTAAGTTCAGTGCCCTTATCTGTACAGCCTCATAGGCATATTCAAAGACTGAGTCAGATGTAGCAAATGTGTGGCCATCTAAGGACATCTGACCCACGGCAAGCATTCATTTACTTTAAGCTTGGAATTGTAATGCCTGACACACATCAAAACAAGCAATGCTTGTTTATTAGATAAAGCCAAAAGAAAACAAATGTATGTCCTGGTGTTTGAACAAAGGGAGGGAGAGGAATAATACTATTAAAAATAGAAAATCAGACATGGTCCCTCGATGGTGACTCTACATTCTACCTTTGAAGAAAGTCTAAGAGAACACTACCAATGTAAGCCTTCTATTAATAATCATCACTGATTAGATTGGTAAATGAATTAAAGCATGTTTGTTTCAAGTTATATTCTTTTGATTGGAACAATTTTTAAAACTTAAAATAACAAAGTAAACGTTTTATATGTGAAGAACATAGGACTAGAGAAGTCACAATAATTTTAATATCAAAGTCTTACTGTGAAATACAGAGATAAGTACACTGGTTAAGTTCATACGTTCTACTTGTCAACCAAAGTTTGCCACTTTTCAAAGTTTATATTTTGAAGGAATAACCAGCAAAGCCATTGCATTTGGAGGTAGGGACTTTGGGAGGTCATAAAGGTTTAAATGAAAGCATAAGGGTAGGGGAGTCGATAAACCTGTTTTGCTGTTCTTATAAGGATAAGAGCCAGCAGGAATCTAGACACACAGAGAAGACCATGTAAAGACACAGCACAAATGAAGCACCCTGCAAGACAAGATGAAGGTCTCAGAAGAAACCCAGAAATATACTATAATTTTCTGACAAAGTTCTAAATACTAATTCAGTCACTTGCTAGTAGAAAGATTTAGGTCTAGGCAATAAAGTATTTGAACCTCTATGTCCTAGTCCATGAATAGAAATGATGACTCTAGCTACCACACTTTATAAACCTCATTCTTCTTATCCAAGTTAGGATAATAATCTACTAACCATTGAATTATTGCGAGATTCACCACCATGCACATGAATCCATGACAAACATGGAGATACAATGGATAGCTATTAATTACTCTTACTGTTGTTGGCATCATAACTGCGTAGAGACTTAAAAACAAACACAGGAAAATTACAAAGCCCTCAAAAGGCTTCTTGGCTAATATATGATAAATTCAGACATGGTAGAAAGCCCTAAGTACTACTCATTACCAAGCTTTCTCAGAGTGACTAAACTTGTTACAATAAATCAAAGTCAGCATGCTCAGAAAAGAAGATCATAGCACATTTCCCAGCCTCCCCTTTTTGCTATTAAAAGCCAATGCAATTTAACAAGAAAAACTGAATAGAATGTGGAGAAAGTCTCCTTGTAAGGAAAATATACATCTGGTATATGCCATTCGACTTGGATTATGTATTTGCGTAAAATAATGACATGATGGCCAAGGGAGCTAATATTTGCAAATGAGACCATTCTGACAATAAAAGTCACATGCTAAGGATACTGGGGTAAGGATCCTTAATGACTTTTGAGATGTTATATATCCATATATGCATATTTATGAACTTGTCTATGTATAAGAAAAAGTAGTAAGATACAGCTGTTCATGGTTTCTATTATTATCAGCTAAACAGTATCCCTAATTGATATAGTAGGTGATTTTTATGTTAAATATGGGATAAATCTTTAAGGTGGCAGTCTATGTCTCCAGAAATACATTATCCCAAGGAAAACTCCAATGATTAGTCCTTCAGAACACATCTTTCTCAGAAAAAAATTTTCATCTTTTATTTTGAAAATTCATCTAACATTAGAGCATCTTGCCTAACTGAGTCAGAAAGTGAATGTTCTGGTCAATTCTAACTTCACAGGAGTTTCCTGAACACCTGTATGGAAAGTCGCAGAGAAGAACTAAGGACAAAATCCAGAGTCTGAGCTGAGGATCCTGCACACTCTTTGCAATCAATGATTCAAGCTGAGTCTTCTTCACTGATTCAGTGAACAAAGATTTTTGAGTATCTTCCAAATATCTGAAATGTTAGCATGAAACATGGAAAAGATGTCTGCTTTAACTGAGCTTGCACCATAGTTGAGAGAGATGCGAGCAAAGAAGTAAACAAAGGAGACACAAAACTGCCTTCAGGGGTCTACAGATAGATATCCTTAAAGTGGGCAGAGAGAGTTCACTCTGGAAAGGTGCTATGAATTCGCCTCTGTGAGGAACTTGGGCTATGTCTAGGGTCAGAAAGAAAGCCCAGGAGAGTAGAGTATGTTGGGAATGTCGAGAGGTGAAGTCATAAGGAAAAAGGTCTGACCTGTCAGGTCTCATAGGCCAGGGCAGTAAATTCAGATTTTTATCTTAAGTGCACTTGAAACAGGAAGCCACTGGAAGATTTTAAAGCAGAGACATAAGAGGATCTGATTTATGTTTTCAAAGGGTAACTTGGACTGCTGAGGACTGATAATTTTGTTTTAAAGAAAGCAATGCAGAGTCTAGTGCTGTAATCATTTGAAAAGCAAAGATGGAGGCATGGTGTCAGGCATTGGATTTGGAGAGCAAAAGGCATATTGAGGGCATAGACAAAACTAGAGCCATGCAGCTCACTAATGGGGTGCTTTTACCCCAGGGAAAAGAGACATGCTCTGCACTGGAGTTTCCCTTTAAATTTACTGTGTTGCTGAAAAGGCTCATAAGTCTGAAAAAAATATTTTATCTCATACATCTCTTGATCTTAGATTGACCATAAAAAATGGTCCTTACACATAACTATCGCTGCATAAACAGGCAAAATGTTTGTGTTTATGTCATGATTTTCATACTTCTTTTAACTTTTTCTAGTTTTTCACCTTAAAATCCTGGCGCCATATGGGAATGTAGTACCTGGAGCACACAGTCTCATCTAAGGATCTCTTAGACAAAGGCTTTGTTCCACAATCAAAATGTTAATTCTGAATAAATTAGAAAACTCACCAGGGTGGTGTAATGCAGAGGCACCATTTACCTCAAAACACATTTTCCTGCCTTTCCTCTGTTTTTATGTCTTGAACACCTACTTTGTGAGAGCAGAGAGAGAACCTCATTGTTTGGGAGCCTGTCTCTTGCTGCTTGACTGCTGACAAAATCTGCAACTTGTCTGAGTCTATAGAAAATAACTTTCTCTGTCCATTCTTCCTCACTGCTACTTCCCTCCCAGGTTCCTCCCCAGCCCCTCAGCAATGAATAACTGGGAAGAGAATCTAAGGACTGGAGAAGGTCTGGACAGCACAGGGATAGAACGTGGGTAGGCTTTCACTATGAAAATGGCCAGTCCACACAGTATCAAAAAGAAACTATGAAGAGATGAGGAAAGGAACAAACATTTTGAGTAGCTGCCATAGGTGTGCAAGTAGGAATGATTGTGCCTCGTGTGTATTCTGCTCACCTTTTCATCTTTCCAGAAAGCCCTGTAACATTTATAGGTAAGAAAACAGAGACTCTGAAATCAGTTTCCCACAGTGGCCTGCAATAAACTGCATGCAGGTGCATGACTCAAATTGAGACTGAAGCAACTCTAAAGCCTACACACTTTTCTTACATCGGGCTCTGTTCTACTTACTTGCTTACAGTGATCCATCATGGGGACTAAAGACTTCATCACTTGCCAACTCACATACCTTCATAAATAAACCAAATTCCAAGAGCTGTACCCTCATGGGTCTTGGAGAGATTAATAAATGTGAAGATATTAGACACTCTAAATGTCATCACATGTGAATTCAAATTTGTAAATAAAAGAAGAAAAATTAAACATATATATTATGATCTCTATGAAAATATTTAAATTTATTTTTCTTGGAAGAAATCTGACCTTATTAACAACTAGTTCCTTGAATATTTCACAACATAGACTTTAATAATGGAAAGTTTGATAATGAATATAGCCCATAACACCTGCCAACTTTTATCAATCACCACAAATATAACAGTGACAACAGTACTTCACAATGAATGAATAACCTTTGCCAGGTCATGCTTAGGTATTAATTCATTCATTATAAAATTGAAATCTCTAGGGAACAGACATTTATTGTGGTTCCTAGTATACAAGTGAAGAAACAGAAGTGTAGAGTAGAAGTAATTAATCAAGTTGAAATGCTAGGGTGTGAATCCAAGTCTGTTCCCTAGTTTCTACTGAATTACTATGCATGACTATAGTTAAAGCATCCCTATTCTAATTCCATTATTCTTCTGGTAAATATGGTTTCTTGACGATGGAATGCCTTTCTCTGTTGAATATTAACATTTTTCTGGGTCTTGTAAGTGGAATAGAATTATGCAAGATGAATGCTTGAGAGGCCTTTGTTGGCTTTTCCCAGCAGCTTAAGCCCTGTTTAATCAGACTTTGCATCAGGTCCTGGTGACTCTTGATAGGCTAATGATTTCCTCTCTGTAAGAGTTTCTCTCTCTTGCTCTGTTCCTGCTGCCCATGTGTTGTAATCTGGGATTAGGACAGGAACATTACAAATGAATTTGCAGCTGAGCAGTTCTGATCTCCCTGAAGGAGAGAGTGAGAAACCTGCAAACTGAGACATAGGAGAAGGCAAGAAATAGGCAATCATTGCAAGAACAGAGTCCACTGATGTTTTGGCTGATAAAGATGCTTATACCTAGATCCACTGCTTCCTTTTTAAGTACACGGCCAAAAACTGAACATGCAGTTACGTATGAGAAACTATTCTGCTTTTCTTTGGAGCGCCTTATGGTTTTTCCTGGACCCCTTGTCCCCATCAGTCACAATTTAGCTCAGAAGATGATCCTCTACACTAACAGGAGAGATAATTCTTCAAGTTCATGGTTCATACTCACTACTGAAGTGGTCCATGTGAATCCCAGGTTAAATATTGTTTCTAAGTTTTCCTGTGAGGGTGTTTCCACATGAAACTCAAATTTGAATCAGGGGACTTGGTGCAATAGGTTGTGTATGTGAGGAAGGCTCATCAATCCATTAAGAACCTGAGTAAGGTGGAAAAATTAGAGAAAGATCAGAGGATGACACTCTGCGATCCTCATGACCCACATAGTAGAAAACCAACTCCTGCAGATATTCATATATATAGATAGATATAGATATAGATATAGATATAGATATAGATATAGATATAGATATACACATAGACATAGATATAGATATAGATATAGATATAGATATAGATATATATACTGGGATATAGGAATACTGGGATATAAATCTATAGGTATACATGCATGTTCACTGTTCTAAATAGATATGGAGCAACACACACACACACACACACACACACACACACGATATCATGTGTGCACCTGGTGCCTGTAGAAGCCAAAGAAGACACTGGATCCCTGAAACTGGAGCTACAGGTGGTTTCAAGCTGCCATGTGGATGTTGGAAACCAAACCCAGGTCCTCTGCAAGCACAGCAGGTACTCTTAACTGCTGACATCTCTTCCTTCCCACTTCTTTAAAATGCAGTGTGTAGGGCTAAGAAGATGGCTCATTTATTAAAGGTGCTAATTACCAAATGTAACCCCCAAGACCCACAAAGTAGAGAACCAACTCCAGCAGGTGATCCTTTAACCACACGCACTCTGTGGTATGCACATGCCAATAGGACATGCGCACCCCCCCCACACACACACACATACACATACACAAAACCCACAAGAAAAGAGTAAATAAATGTAATGAAAATTTAAATATGAACAGAGTGCACTGCACAGGAAAGGTTACAATTTGAAACAATATTTAGAAAACATTTGCCATGCACATTTCTCAGGAAAAGGACTTTCCCACATAATTTCCAATGTGATTCTCCTAATAAAAGAGCAATTAATGCCCATAAAGTTATAGACACAATTTTAAAATATAATGTGGAAACCCGACACTGTACAGAAGCACTTCAACATTCCTCACCCACCTCTTACTCCACACAAGAGATTATCCACACAACAGCTCACAGGATTTTTTTTTTTTTTATTTGTCTGTTTTGTTCTGTCTTTAATCTAGTTCAGATTTCTCAAACTCCAGTCTGTGAAATAATTATTGTCTGGGGTTATAGACATTGACTCTTATTTACTGTGCTTCATGGTCAATTTCAAGACACTTCAAGGGTATTTCCAGGGCCTCTAGTTACAAGAAAGTAAACTGGACACTGACTGTGACCATGAAACCAGGCCTGCTGAGGAGTAAAGCGGCCTGCACACCAGACTCATTCCTATCACTCAACTGCTTCCCTTGGAAGGACAAGGTGCCTTACAGTAAGTCATTTCCATGGGGAAGCCACACCTTTCAGAAATCTCCAAAACAGTACATCTGAATATCTATGGCCCTTATTATTTTGACTGTAATTCATTCCTTAGGAGCTAGCTTTGGAATCTATATAGTATTCCTTTGGTTATGTATATACCTTCCTCTTGTTCAGTGGCCTGCTCAAACATTTCTCAATTCTCAGCTTCATGCTCAGTTCTGGAACCCAGTACAATCTCAGTAAAGAATGATCAGTGTAGGTTGAAATTAAAATAAGATGTAGAAAACAAATTCGACCTATAGCCAAGGATGGAACAAATATATACATTGGGCATGTAGCATTCCATCCTATAATACGCATAAAAGCATTCTAAGATTGATGTTGTCATTAATGTTTTATGCTCATCTTTAGCTGAGAAATCCATTGTGTGTAATTTACATTTTATTATCTTTTAATGCTATTAAATCATTATTTGATTTTGCATTTTGCTGCAATACTAAATACTACATGCCCTCCATCATTATATATTCTTTTGCAGCAATCTCCTTAGTATCCTGTCAAATACTATCATATCATAATCAAAATGGTATTTCTGTGTGTTAACACTCTCCTAGAACAAGTCTAGATACTCAGACTCTTTGTAATCATCACTTCAATGACTATTCTTATAGATAAGCCTTGCCTTAATCCCAGATAATTAAGTTACAATACATCCAGCATGTGAAGGCAAAAGAACAAGCTTCTAAATAGGGGAGATAGAATTTTTTTTTTTCCAAAAATGATCTTGAATGTTCTGTGTGCATAGGAATGATGCATGGAAGCTCGGAATACATGCTGGGTAGTTTGTTAAGAGTTCTTTTATTGCTTCTCTGACTTTTCTGTTTTGAAGAGTTGTTTTCAATTACTATCACTCCTACAGAAAGCTGAGAGTTACCAAGCATTCACTGTGCAGCTAGCCTCAGCCATTTCCATGCATTATCCCATTTAAGATTTACAAGTAGCTTAAGAGATCAGTGTGCATGCTAATTCCATGTTGTTTATGACATACAGAGCTTTACAAATAGAACTATTGATAGAAGCCCCAGTCTGGATATTATCAAATCCGTGATCTTAACCGTTTATCAGATTTCTTTCAATAGAAGACTCAGTTAATGTTCCCTTAGAGTGAAAAGGTTAAAGTCATACAACTATTTTTTTTAATTATAATAAAACAAACCCTTTTATTTGTGTTTAAAGATCACAAAGCACATACACCCAGACACACACACACACACACACACACACACACACACACACACATATTAGAAAGTCTTTTTCAAACACTGCAGTGTGTTCTCTGGAAGAGAGAGAAAGGTGGGTTTTTTGTGGAAAAATTATTTCTCAAAGATAACGAATGAGTCAAAGCACTGACTCCAAACATGACCCAGGAACTACAAGAAATTAAAGGAAAATTAATAAATAAAATAAAAGTAGGTAGCATGGCTAAATCACATGGCCACAGTGCTCAAAATAACAAGTGTATCTATTGGTTTGCTGAGCTCCCTAACTCAACACCACCACAATGCAACAGGTACTATCCTACACTTCCAAAAGCTGATAAGGGGAGGGAAGGCCTCACATTGTTTGACCAGGTATAACTGACCTTCCAATTGCTGCATTCCACAGCAAAATGGTGAGCTTAGGAGAATGGCACCGACACTGTTGTTCCCACACCCATCATAAACTCCTTCTTATTAAGAGAGATCTTTGTGTTTCTAGAGGCAGAATTTAGTTCTACAGATGTTTCCTCGCCTGGAATCTGGAGAAGAAAAGTACCTAGTGGCACTTTTCTTTCTCTTTTTATTTTTTCTCAGCTATCTGCCTGCCTCTTCCTCCTGAGTGCTGGGATTAAAGATGTGCCCTACCATTGCTCAGCACACAACTCTTAACCACTGAACATTTATTTCTCCAGTCCCCACACATAGTTCTTTTGTTGTTGTTGCTTTATTTTGTTTTATATTTTAGTTGGTTTTTTTTTGGTTTTTTTTGGTTTTTTTGTTTTTTCTGAGACAGATTCTGTCTGTGTAGCCTTGACTATTCTAGAACTTCCTCTATAGACCTGGCTGGCTTCAAACTCATATTGATCCTCCTGCCTCTGCCTCCTTAGTGCGGGAGTTAAATGCATGCACCCTCACTGCCTGGATCCCACACATAGTTTTATGTGGCATTGGACCAGAACTGGGGCTCACACTAGGCAAATACTCTGTAAACTGGGCTATACCCTCAGCTTGTGGATATGAGTCATTTTTTTTTCAAACTCATTTATCAAATATATTTGAAAATAGGACCATGTTCCTTTGTTAATTGGATATTTTATTTATTTACATTGCAAATGTTTCCCAGTTTTCCCTCACAAACCCCCCATCCCATCCTCCTCCTCCCTGATTCTATGAGGGTGCTCCCTCATAGGTAGATTTACTCACACCAGGAACCCTAAGTGCTATGACTTAGTCTTGTCTTTCTCCTATCTGTAATTTACAGAGCATACTTGAGGAGATCGAATAAGGGCAGAAGATGTATTAGGAAAGCTGACTCCTCCGAACACACACTGAAATGTTCATAATGGGTAGAGATTTCTCCAACCTTGAGAATCTACTTCTGAAATATCTTTATTGTTAAAAGCAGGATCACACTTTTCAGGCCGTTACCTTCATGTGACCACTATGGGCCTGGACCTCTGGCTGGAGAGATGTTCAGTGAATACAAACTCTGTTTCTCCATCTCCCCTCTTCATACATGTTGGCACCATGACTTATTTCTTGTCCTTTCTTCTCGGAATACCCTCCTCCCAACTTCAACCCTGTCTACCAGCATACTGTCATTACTTATAAACAATGCTTGCTTGCTTCCCATCCCAAGAAATCAAGTCTCTTCTCTTTTATATTCAATTTTTATTTATTTTCCAGTAAAGGAATTCTCTCAAAGCTCTGTGTATTGTTGCTACGTGTCTATATAATTTATCTCTCCTGCTATATGGAAAGATTGTTTAAGGCTGAATCACAACTCAGTTCACTTCAGTATCCTTCTAGAAATCAGTATGTTGCCTTTATAAAGTGTTTATTGAACTGAAAATAGAAAAATATATTCTATATGCCTGATTCTTTTAAAAAAAAAAAAACCTACAGAAAACCTCTGATAGTGCACCTATTCTTAAGCATATTTTGTTTCAATGTATGAGCCAAGCATCAATCAGGGATTATGTTTTCAAGCAGAGATATATTTTCCTATATAAGAATATTGAATTTATTTTGTTTTAGTGGCCAGAACAGTGAAGAGTCCAAATAATAAGTACTTCTTACTATCAGAACCTGACACAGCAATAAATGGCATACTAGATAGATAGATGATAGATAGATACATAAATATATAAAGCTATAGGTATGTAGATAGATGGTTGATAGATGATAGATATTGGATAGAAAATTATGCAGACAGATATAGATGATTTATAAAGATATGATAGATAGATACATAGATAGATACATAGATAGATAGATAGACTGATAAATAAGCAGACAGACAAGAAGAGAACAGAAACATTCAAATATTCTCTTGCTTTGGTCCTATACTAGTAGTTTTCTTGATATTTACATAAAAATCTCATATCCATTCAATAATTTTTATTACTTGGAAAGGAAAAATAAGTTTTTGATTTGTTTTTGTTAAAACACTACATAGCTGTACATGGTGGTTCATCCCTTCAATACCAGCTATTGGGCGACAGTGGTAGGCACATCTCTGTGAGTTTAAGGACAGACTATAAAGCGAGTTCCAGGATAGCAAAGGCTACAAAGAGAAACCCTGTCTTAAAAAACAAAATACAACAAAACAAAAGAACCATCACAAGAGAATAATATATACTTTACAGTTGAAATTAAGAAAAGGACTATTTACAAATAAGAGTAAAACCCTAGGCAGATCAGTATTAAGTTAATGTTTAAACCTTAAAAATTAACGTAAGCATTTCTAATGGCTAAACCTATTTTTGGCAAAGAAAATGTCCACTGGCTTTACTTTTAAGAAAGCTATGTTGACAAAATCTCAACATCCAAATAGTAAAATGGCAAGAACTTTGCCTACCCTTAAATGCAATAGATCTATTTTTGTGGCTATGTGCTCTAAAAATAATTGGATAGAAGAATTAATGAAATATGCACAGCAATATTTATTGCAGCCTAGTAAGAATAAAATAAAGGAAACACTCCAAATATGAATGGTAACACAGCAGCTCAGTGAACAGCAATAGATCAACATGATGGACTTTTATATTGCTAAAATTATTGTAAGTATACAGAAAAAGAGAAAAAGGTTTATGGCAGGGAATTAAGTGAGAAATGCAAAATAAAAAACAAATAAATAAAGCCTTAACACAAATGTGGGGAAATACATGAAAAAGTAGAAAGGGGCTGAAGAGGGAGGGAGGGAGGGAAAGAGGGAGGGAGGGAGGGAGAATGAATAAGACTGTTCAACAAACATTAGGAGCCTGGCAGTGGAGGCGCACGCCTTTAATCCCAGCACTTGGGAGGCAGAGACAGGCAGATTTCTGAGTTCGAGGCCAGCCTGGTCTACAGAGTGAGTTCCAGGACAGCCAGGGCTATACAGAGAAACCCCGTCTCGGGGGGAAAAAAAAAATTTATATATATATATATACATACATACACACACACACACACACACACACAATGCAGCTACAACAATGTTAAAAATACGCACACTGAGAACTCCACATAAGAGAAGAGTGTAGCAGTTGAGCTTGAAATATCAGTCTAAAAGGAGCCTCATTTTTAAAACTAAGCATACTGAAAATTAGTCATCTTTTTATTATTCAAGCTACTTTTGTACCAGTCATTTGCTCACTACCTCCTAGTTGTTTTTTCAAGTGGTAACTTCTTATTGAACCTGATGAGGTCACCGGCATATGTCTACTTCTAATTAATTCCATTAAATGTAATTTCAAATCAGAGATCTGTTTTGTCACTACAAATCCACAGGCTGTCAACACCTGGTCAAAGTTTGCTTTCTCTAAGCTCTCCTCTGGTAATGCTCACACACTCACGGGCTCCATAAATAACAGATTTACATGTATCATCTGACCCCTGTTTTATTTATATTTCAGTGGTTAGATCATTTGATGGTTAGTTAAAACTATCCACTTGAAACAATCAAGAATCATCTTGGAAAAAAGTTTCTATGAAAAATTATTTATATAGTATTGGCCTATAGACATGTCTCAAGTTAAATGATGTGGGAAGACCTAGCAGCCCACTGTGGGTGGCACAATTCACTAAGTAGGTTCATGTACTCTGTAAGAGTGGGGAAATGGAGCTAAGTACAAGCAAGCAAGCATATATGCATTTATTTCTCTCTGGTCTTGACTATGGATGTGATGTGACTAGCTATTTAAAGTTCTGCCTTGACTTCCCTTCAGTGTTGGACAGTAACCTGAAATTGTAAGATGAAATAAACCCCTTCCCCCAAATTGCATTCGTCCCAGAGTATTTTATTACAGTGACAGAAATGGAATGAGAACAGATGACATGTGCTGTTATCTTTCAGAATAAATAATAAAAGCTTAAAAGAATAAAACCAAGTTTTCTATTCCACAACTCTCCAATGTGCCACCCTCTCTACATTAAGCTGAGTCAAATACACTCCTTGAGTCATGCAGGAAATACTAAGGTGATTTGGTCAATGGATTGAATTTTATGTTGTCAAAGTTCACAATATTTATGTTAATATTTATGTTAAGTGCATTCAACAATCAATGTTTCCCCACATTCTCAACCTGAATACTTGTGTTTGTTTGGATTTCTTTGTTGGTTTGGGCAGAAGGCTATGACTTTCATTTGCTTTCTATGCCTAATAACCAATTTCTGTTAATAACATACATATCTCAGATAACCAAGGCTAATGATACTAGTAAATGTGACTTCATTGTACCATGTATATCCTTTAGTCCACTGTTCAAACAATAATCTCAAGAAACTTGTGGCTTTGGCTTTATATTGAGGTCTGCTTATTAGTCTGATTTTAGAGGTTTAGATTATAACTTTCCAAGAAAGCTATTGTCATGGTTAGGGTTCCTATTTTTCTGATAAAACACCATGAGCAAAAGCACCTTGGGAGGAAAGGGATTGTTTTAGCTCATATACCTCTATCACAGTCCATCATGAATAGAGGTTAGAGCAGGAAGTCAAGGCAGGAACTTAGAATCGAGAATTGAAGCCAAGACTACAAAGCAGTACTGCTTACTGGCTTCTTTTTCAAAGCATTTTCAGCTTTGCTTTCTTTTAAAATTCAGGACCATCTACCTAGGGTTGCCTATGGGGCCTCCTACACATTTCCACCAATCATTAATCAATAAAACACAGACAGACTTCCTTATAGTTCAGTTTTATGGAGGCATTTTCTCAATTGTGAGTCCCTCTTCCCAAATGACTCTAGCTTGTGTCCAGTTGACATAGAACTAACTAACACAGCTACCTTAAAAAAGTTTAACAAAGATGCGAATATGTAAACTGGTGAACAACAAAAGTAACAAAGGCCATTATCCATTTAAGGGTTAAAGACAGTGAAACTCTAAAATAGACAGGGTGATGAGGATATAATTTGACTAGTATACACTGTTGACGGCTTTAAAAGTTACACCAATAAAAATCAAGACTGACTGAATTAAATACTAATTCTTATCCTTGTGAAGTGTTGAAATTACCAAATGAGGCAGAGGAATATTAATTCACATCAGAAAGGATTCTACACCGGTTGACGAAATGCAAGAAACAACCACGAATTGCCTTGTTTATTCTTTAGGTAAATATTCTCTCTTTGAAAATTCCTGTTTTATTTTCTCATAATAGTTTTGCAGTCAAAACTATTTTCTTTGGAATGAAGTTCATTAAAACTTTTTCTTAAGCATCAGCAACTTTTACCATCATAATCAATGGTATTCAGCTCAGGGCTGATGATTTCTGATCCGGAAGACATGCTAGACTTTATTTATTCCTCCCAATGCCTGTTCAATTATTGTACATACCACTTCATAATTATTCAGTTAACAAATAAAACTATGTACTAAGTACCCTTTATGAGTTATGTAGTGTTAGAGTTACCACAGTCAAATGACTCAGCCATTTTTCTTATTAACATGAACCCTGGAGACTAGAATGGAAAACTAGAAACAGACAAAATTTGAAGATATTCAGTTTTATGATTGATAAAGAGAAAAGTTGGGGAGCAATGGGATTGACCAGGGGTGAAAACTGTGCCTCAGAGGATGAAACAGGATTCTTCACAGAAGTAACACTCCAAGAGAAATTCCAAAGAACTAATTGAGGAAAGCCAAAGCAAATAAAAAGATGATTTCTTAATACAGAAGATGGAAAATAGAACCCTGGGAAATGGGGACCTAGGTATTTTCCACGTGCTATTAGAAATAAGAGCAAGAGAACTCTGAAAGGCAGAGGACCTCATACATGTACAATAGGAGCAGTAGTGACTGGCATTCCCAATGAAGGCGTGAAAAGGGGTGAGAGTGGAACTTATCAAAGTCATGGATCCTAAGATTGGATGGACTTAATTTGTTCTGAAAGAAAAAAGTAAAAATAATCATCCCTAGAAATACCTGTCCCTTCACATCTCACCGTGACAATTTCTGTCTCACAACTCCACAGTTCCAACATCTTGGATGGCACCTGTCACACAGTAGCAATTCAATGCTTGTGAGGAGACAAAAAGAAGAGATGCTTTGGTCTTGATCTTTCTGTGAAGCAGTAACAAGACTTTGAGTTACTGGGGACTCTGGTTTATTGGGGACAGAAAAAGGAAGATTTTTCTTGTGATTGTTGTTCTGTTTCTCTTCCTGTAGTGGCATGTACACCACAGGAATTACACTGCCCACCAGGTACACTGACAGCTGGTGTCAGAAGGAATGCTTTGAGAGGTGGTCAGACAGGTGGACTTCTAATAATTAAAGTTTAAATTTGGCTAAGGTGGGGATCCTAGCAAAGTCTCCCTAGAATACAATCAAGTTTCAAACATTCTCAGATTACAGAGCCAAGCAACAGTAGCTCTAGAAGGATACCCTCAGAAGCACAGAAAACATCAAGAAGACGAGAGAGAGAGAGAGAGAGAGAGAGAGAGAAGAAGAAGAAGAAGAAGAAGAAGAGGAAGAGGAAGAGGAAGAGGAAGAGGAAGAAGATAAAGAAGGAAGGAAGGAAGGAAGAAAGAAAGAAAGGCAGGCAGGCAGGCAGACAGACAGACAGGCAGATAAAAAGAAGCAGCCATGGTTCAGCGTCGATCTGTAAGCATGTACGCATGATGAGAAAAGATGAGATTTGGGGATTTCATAAGAACCTGCTCTCTGGATGTTTTTTCTACCTACAGCCATTTTGTTTTGATTCTGTAACTAGCAACTAGCCCTTTGCTCTCAGCTGAATTCAGGTGTGCACAGAGAACTCTTTTCATGCATACAAACAGAACTCCATTGCCATTTCAAACTGTTTGCCCGCTCCACTGCAGTCCATTCAGTAGCCACTTTCTTCCTTGAGCCTCTGAAGGTACAATCTGATCAGCAGTCTGCCCTGCTCCACCTTCAGTGGCTCACTGTTGCCTACAGAACAAAATAAAAACACCCTAAGCTCACTGCACTTCCTACCTTCCCAACATGCTTGTCTACCCACCTCTCCTTTCTTCTCCAGCTGTTCACCGTAATGAATCCATTATTTAGCTTATTAGACAGAACGCTGAACACAGCCAGTTTCCTGTATTCATTTTTTCTTTCTTTTCATACTTGTTTTTATTCTTTCCTCAAACAACTCCCTTGGCAACAGAAAACAAGATGCCTAAAGATCTCCCCTCCCTGGAAAAGTGAAAATCCAATGGAACATTCCAGGATCTTATCACTCTCTTATACAAAATGCAGATTCACAGACATCTGCTTTGTCTTTAGATTAAAAATCTTAGCCCTGTCCTCTGTGGAATGGATAACTTGATGTGGGTGAAGACTTTCAGAGAAAACAAATTGACAAGTGTAAATCTCTGTATGTGCCTCTAAAATGTTGTGTTATACAGGCTTTGGTGGCCTGGGAACCTGCATCTGAACTTATATTCCACATGCTATAATCAAAACCAGTGCAGAGATGCTACTTCACTGGTCTTCAGTGTTGAGGTAAACTTGCAATGTTCTAAGCTCCTTCTTCTCATTAGTTGTATTTCTTTCATTGATATGCTGAAGTCTGGATTGACCTACATATCTGCTTTGGGTTAACTAAATTTTTCTGAAAGAATAAGCACCGAGAATAATTCTACAATAGAAATGAGTGGCAGTGTGTTTTCAGGAGAGTCTGGGAATGTTCAAGGCCCACTTAGAGCCTTCAGTATCAAATGCTGGTAAAGACAGAGTGATGTCATTCTACAGCACCCCTCTCCCGAACAGTACTGCATGGCTTTGTAGTGGGTTGTTTGTTTGTTTGTTTTTGTTTAGTCTTTTTTCCAGGCCAGATTTACTCTCTGTGAAGCATTTTCCTTCGTAACAATACAGGGTTCTTTCACAAATACTTTATAACTGCGCATTTCTACCCATGTTTTAAAACCCCACCCAGCATTTCATTTTTAGTTTTGAGGAACAGAGCTCTTCTATCAATCAGAATGGATTTGTCCATTAAAAAGCACACACTAAGGGAGAATCACTGGGAAGAAACCTCTCTAACCTGCACAATGACACCCATTACACTTGGAGAGCCTATCTCCTTTATCTACTCTTTCTTACAAAACATTTCAGATTCCTATTTCTCACGTGACAAGTACTTTCAAGGAAAAAAACATTATTGACATATTTTTTCAACAATTAGATTTCCATTTTATCCTGTCTTGACTGAGGATGGTTAGTTAATTGCAACCACCTGGAAGGCAAGGATCATCAAAGAATCAGGAGAAAATAAATATTATAGTGGAAATAAAAGGAACAGATGGGGTGGAGAAAGAGGGGCGAGGGCAAGAATGGGCAAGGATCATGCCCTCTTAAAAAGCTATTTAAAATGAGTTTGGCATTTGGTAAAATGTAAAAAAAAAATTAACTAATAAAAAGTTTTAAAAAGTAAATACAACATATACAATGTTGTATAACTAAAGGATCATAGTCTCCTGGTGCTGAGAGGAGATGCCAGGATCCATTGTCGTTCATACAACCACACATGGTATCTTGTTAAATTGCTGGTTTGCTTCAAATGAGCAACAGACATTATTGAAAGGTGTATTGGCTGCTGCCTAGAAATAGACAGGAGGAAAGACCATCTGCTTGGAGAAAAAAAAAATGAATAAAGTTCACACACACGACTTAATTACTTTAAGGCAACAATATTAAACTTTACGATGGCTAATTTTATTGGCTGTTTAACAAGTTTAAATTAACATCTTCATTCTCTTCGGTGAAAATTAAAATATCAAAGCGTATGTATTCCTTGTTACTTACATATAATTAAAGTAATAACCCTGGATTAATTATTATAGAAGCAATAAATGACCAACATTTAAGCCAGGAGACAAGGGAGAGATGAGCAGAAGGTTTAACAGTAACAAAGTGACTCTATTTTCTTTTCTTAACCAAGCTTTCATTTTGTGCAGAAAACAGAAGCCAAAAATGGCATTGACTATCCTGGATCACCCATTCCAGGAAGTTGACCATGAGGGAAAAGTATAAAAGAACATGGTTTGTGAAGCAACCATAAATATCTGCTCAGATGTATGCTCAGTTTTTGTTTGGTTTATTAGCTTTGAGGTGGTGTCCTGTTATGGTGTCAGGTTAGTATCAAGTCCTAAAAGAGTCTGTGGCTCACCTCTGCTGTGGTACTCTGAGTTGCTTTGATAACTGGGCTATACTTCCTCTGGTGCCAGGCAACCTTCACCATGTTTACACATTCCTGATGTTCATTCAAGGCTCAAGTTTTCCATTCACTTTCTAAACCCTGGAGTATATGCTTATTTTATTTGCTTGTTTTGTTTTGTTTTTGCCATAAGAAAAGGCCCCAGAGATGAGTCACTTTCCAGTTCCTCTTCCCTCCTCTTTGTCTACTTTTCTTCATCCTATACGGGGAATAAAAGCACATTTAAAAACAAATACTTCCTAAAAGTCCTGTTTTGCTATTGGCCAGTATAAAAAGCTCTTGGTTGTATGTCTCAAATCATGGTCATGGTAAGCAGTGAAGAAACTTTAGAGTCTGAGAGAAATAACAGGGTCATATATAAGAAAATTAACTTCCCAGAGGCCAGGTGGCAATTCTATGGCCTGAGTCTATCTTGGTGTGGCATTCATTAAGTCCTGAGCATTAGCACTCACAGTTAGGAAGGTACAGAGATTCTGGGGGTACAAGGCATAATGTGCACCTCAACAGAAAGATATAAAACTTAGGTAAAGCAGGGATAGTGAAAGTGGAGCAGAGAAGTCTCAAAGCACATTAAGTGAAGACACAGCTGAAGAGTCAAGAGAACTGAGTTCAGGTTCCTCTCCTATCACTTGCAAGTAAAGTAAACTAAGAGCAGATTGCCATCTGCCTTTGAGCTTTAGGTTCTCAGACTCTTGATAAAATGTTCTTATCTTCCTTGATGCTCCACTCTACCACGATGAATAAAGATGATATATTTGTCATCACTAAAGAGAACAGTTTACAAATTGTAAGGAATCCTCTCTACAACTCTCCAAGAATTGTCTAATCTTTGCTAGAAATTCTACAATGACCAGAAACTTTTCACACTGTGAGGCACCCTCATCCATTCAAACTACTGTAACATGAACTTGCCATGACATAACTGAGGTTTTGAATAATTTTTATTTGCTGGGTATAATAACCATAGAATTTAAACATTCATCTGTGTCCAACATTCTATACCCCAACAGCATATGCCTATCATTATCAAGTGAGCAACAAAATGATTGATAGGTAGGTAGGTAGGTAGGTAGATAGATAGATAGATAGATAGATAGATAGATAATTTTCTTGCATATTTTTGCAGGTCCCCAAGAAAGGCAGTACTAACATGTCTAAAATAGTCACTAGCCAACCAGAACTCTCTCCTTTCCTAGGGAAAATGTAAAAAGAACACTAAGAAACTCCCAAGGTTTCAAGAAATATTTCAAGTAGAGTTTCTTGGCTTGTTCTCAAAGTTTGTTTTACCTGGCCCCTACTCTGTATCTTATAAAAGTGGGACCATTGCTCAATGATTCTGGGTAGACTCACCCTATAAACGATACTAGATATTGAAGAAAATGAGAAATCCAATCTATCTGTCTGTCTTGTGTGGTGTTGCTTTTGGTAGAAAGAATATCGCAAACATGCCTCTCTCCAAAGTCCACCTCTTGGCAGAGCAGCCCTGCCATATTCTCATCCTGTGCTGGTGACTGGCGTGTTTACGTTAATAACTACCCCACCTCCTCCTCCTCCTGCTGCTGTCTTTCCAAGCTCCTTAAGCATTTCTTTGCAGTCATGTTCATTCTTTTATCTTTTCAAATTATTTACATACTATATTATCATTTCTTCTGTTAAAATATATAACTTGGCATTTATTGCCTTGATTGAAAAGTTAGACACAAAAGGAATGGTTTTGCTTTGTTTCCCCCAACTTTATCTCCAACAAATGACTCCAGGGTTATTTGAAGGAGGAACATGGGCCTTTTTCCATTGCTTGTAAAGCCCCAAAGCAGAGATTCATGATTCTGTGATTCATGAGATTCATGACACGTGATTCTGTGTCGTCTCCTATCTCCTAGGATATAAGTTTTGAAAAACTATTTAAGCAGCAGCAGCCATTTTCTTATCCACAGATACTTTTTATTGGAAAAATGTAGCATACTTTCATCATAAAAGAAAGCGATTATCAGGTAGGAGGATGCCAATGAGGATGGGAAGATGGCGGCTGGGCATTAAAGGACCAGTGTGTTTGGTAATGTCTTTTTTTCCATTCCTATCAAACTGTAAATGAAGGGGGAAAATTAAAAACACTTTGATCCCCAAACTAATATCTAACTAAATACATTACAAAGTAGATGTTTCAGTTTCTGAATGGAATGAATTATATACAAGGCTAATAGCTCTGTCTTAATATAGAAAGCTGTTAAAGCACATAGAAAGAATACATCAAGATGAGAGAGATATGTACAAGAGCCAGAAAATACACTGGAAACTGTCTGTTTGGTTCTGTTTTGCTTTCCAGGACACTTTTCCATTTTCATTTTCTATGCATCTGCACATTACTAATTAGACAAACAAGTGTCTTAAGTATCCTTCAAATTCAAGTCTCAGGAACTCACATAAACTACTAAAAACAGAAAATATAGGTGGATTGTATTGCCTTGTAGAATCCAGCCCCTGAATTCCAGAAAGAGAAAATATAGTAGCATCTCAGAGAAAAGATGAGAACCAAACACAGAAGAGCAATGAGGCAGCAGGGCAATTCTCTGCCTATATCCATCTCTACTAATTGTGGGTTCAGCTGCTCTCACCTTTGTGTAAATGCCTTGGTCTCTCTTTGGGGATAATAGAGATGTTTCTCTCATATCTTTGACATGTAAAATAGCCAGCACTCAGTTCCCTCTAGCCTGGGAGTTGCCAGTGCTCTTTGAGTTCCCTCTCTTAAGCACAGCAACTCTATCTGACCCAACATGAGTCAGGTATCTACTTCTAGTCATTCGGGTTTTATGTAGGCAAAGAAGGTTATATACTACAAGCAGCATTGCACTGATTGCTCTGCTGTGCAAAATAATCATAAAAGACCAGCTGGTTTCAGTAGTGGGGATAACACCTTGGATGTAGCTCATCTCAGTAAAGTGGCTATGCAGAGGCGTGTTGACCTGAATTCTGATTCTCTGCTGCCACATAAAAGCTGGGCATGGAGGAACAAGTCTCTAACCCTAGCATGGGGGAGGGGGAAGGGTTCTCAGAGTGAATTGACCAGACAGTCTAGCTGTTGATGAGCTCCCTGATTCTATGAGAGCCTTAAAATATAAGCTGGAGAGCCATTAAGACACCTGACATCTTCAACCTCCTCATGCATACATAGCAGTGAGTGTACCCCTCCACACACAAATGTTCACATATCCATCTACACAAACACATGACAGACATACACAAATATATGTAATGGATTCTGTAATAAGCTGATATGTTGAATTATAAACTACTATTCATTTTTACTAACAAACTGAGCAAATATTATAAAACATGGCCACCTGTAGTATTTGTTCTCTTTCACCAGCACAAATATCTGTCTCTCTAAATTCTGTAGCTGCTCTCCTGAGTCCAGTAGGACTTAGCATCTACTGAACTACCTACAAGACAAAACTTGAACCAGAGAGCTTCAGAGCTTTGAGCAAAACATTATTAATTGAATATTATAAAGCCCAGCAAAGCAACTTGACTTTTGAGAGCTACAGAGACAGGAAGGACCTAATCAAAGATCTTTTATGTTTTTGGAGGAGGAAGGAGACGGGATCAAGAAGTGGCTTCCTACTGTTGGAGGAGGGGCTGTTTAACCACTGCCCCTATGTCTGCTAGCCACAATATAAGAGACCTCTTGTTTTCAAGTACAAATATGAGATGTCTACTATTAAGAGTATTTCAACAACCAAATTTGAATTCTGGTGAGTCAGCAGGAAACCATTATCTGCCCTTTACGCACAACAAGCAGTCAGAGGTTGGTGGGGCACACCCAAAGTCTTGGGAGAACAAAGAGGATCAGGATGAAGGAAAATAGAAATAGGACTTCCAGAGACGGGTGGGGGAGACCCTTGAACTAAACACATGTTTCTTAAAGCTGAAAATTTAATGACACAATGAAGTTCAGAAAACTGTTAACTATTGAGACCATAAAAAGTGGTCTAGATGATACACTCACTCCAGGGACTATTGCAAAGCGTGAAAGCATGGTGGGTGTTACCAAGGAAAACACTAAGAGATGAGAAAGTAGACTCGAGACAATATAAAGGAGGAAAGGGAAGAGATAGAGAAGGGTATGAATAGGCCTGGTCGGCCATGGCAGGGAGAAGAAAACACTCGCTGATCTGAACTAAGGGTCTGAACCTTTTGGGCAGGGTAATAATATGTTCTAGCAGGATCGATGGAGACAGACACAATCCTAGATCTGTTCTAGTATAATTTCTGAAGACTATATAGAAAAGTACATAAGTATTACAAACATTCAGACAAAAGAGAAAGGTTACCTTGTAGATAGTGAGGATCAGCTAGTCAGTCCCAACCCAGAAGTCAAAGGACCTCCAGGAAAACACTCAGAGGGGCTGCAGTACACGGATCTTCCACCTGCTAAGATGGAGCTCCTCAAGGAAGATGAAAAAAGACACAGCATCAGAATTGTAGTGAGCAGGAGGATGTACCCTCTGCAAGCCTGAAGTGACAAACCGTTTGTTTTTCTTTCTTTCTTTTTTAAGTATTCTGAACCAGCAACAAGTATGCCCAAACTACTTTTTTTTTTTTTAAAGAGGAAGGTGATATAATAAAAGACACAGTATTGAAGAGGAACCCTAGTTCAGACTCTCTGGGAACTAGTAATCTCTAAGCTAAGAAAGGATTTAGGAAAGACAGCAGACACCTGTATAGAAGATTAATTTTATTGAACTATCACAGAAAATGTACTCATAGGAAGTAGAAGCAGGGATTGGAGTAGCATAGAAGTCAGAAGGAAATAGGACAATAAAAGTAGTCTCAGGCCATTGCCCTTTGGAGAAAGGAATAGGGAAAAATAATATTTTGTTTGCAGCAACATTTTCTTCGTGTGAAAATAGTCATCAAAAGTATTTGAAAAGAGCAGAAAAATGCAGAGTATGAAGAAAATGCCCATTGCTGGCCTAACTTGATCCACTTTCACCTCTCTGGCTCTGTTATCTTCTTAAAGTTTTATCTGCCCCAACACTGAGCTTCTCTCTTCTGAAGTTACCTAGGATTCTAAAGATATGGAGAATGATCCAAAAACATCTTTACAACCAGAGATGGTAACTACTCACACAGAAAGGAAATTTCACAGAGCTGACTGTCACTCCCAATGAGTTCAACCACCAGGATACAGGGTCTGCCTACCAGGGCAAAAGTGATCCTTTTGAACAGACCAGAGTGCTCTTCTCAAGTGGTCTCCAGAACTGGTTTCAAGACCAAAACTGAATGATCAGTCAGACTCCTGGCCTTACCAAGATGTCACAATATCAGCCACACCCCAACTTCTCCTGTCTTTTATTTTCAATAAAATCTCAAAGGCCTTATTAGCCCTTTAAAAATGAATTTGGGGATACTGAACCCCTTCATCTGTCCTTTCCCAAACAACACGAATAAATTCCCTTTCTCTAATTTTTGGCCGTTCATCTCTTTAATCTGCATATTGAGACCAGCACTGTACTTAATCTGTAGGAACTCTCAGAGACAAGGTGCTTACCCACCCCCCACCCACCAAACTCTGGTAATAATTACTGTTGGAAAGAAACAAATCAATAGAAACTTCATGTTCGGAAGACAACTGTTCATGCTCAATCTGAATCTTTTTAGTACAAAGACATATATTCAGCAAACACTTGAATTCTTATTTATTTAATGTTTAAGAATAAAAGGACCATCCATGAATGTGAACACAATGAAAGAAGACTCTGACCATGGGAAAATTACATTATGTAAACTGTATTGATGAGCTGTCCTTTAATGAATAGTAACTACCTTAATTATAGCAAATAAGCAATAAAATATAAATATTGCTCAAGAGATAACCTAGGGAAGAAAACTAAGTCTTCACATTATTTCCCTCCACAGATCTGAGTAAAACAGTTTTGTGAAGCCTGATGAAATAGTCTGTTTTCTCCTGGAACCATCCAGCAAGAGTTGCAGGAGGTAGACAAGGGACACACTTTGACCATTTTACCAAAATCCTACTGCTCCCTTCACTCTTTCAAAGGCATCTACTACACAGCTGTCTCCTGACATCCCCACGTCTATACTCTCCCACAGACAGAGGCAGAAACCATGGACCAGAGTAACACAAATAATCCTGACCTTAGAAAAGAAAGTGTGCCTAAAGAGTACACTTGGTAATGTGTTTAGATTACAAACAAACTCCTATATAACTGGGTTAAAAATAGCGTTTTCAACCTTTGAGCCAAACATTATTTAGTCGCAGCAGTCTCAAGAGATTGCAAACAGAACATATGAAGATTCTATCATAGAAACCACTTAGTGTGTGTGGCATCAACTAGAAGGTAAATCTATTTTTCTGAAGTTGAAAAAAAATCATCAAATTAAAGGCTCTATCAAATCTTTTTAGGTAGAAGTGAGAAATGAATAGAGACAAGCTTTTAAAATATTGTGGAGGTAACTTCATGTGAATAAATTCAAACCAAAATTCCTAAATAGGAAGATATAGAACACTTGTCTGTTGACTAGCTGGTGGGAGACACCCTGTATGCTAAAATTAAAGAGACTTGTTATTTCTGACATTCTCAAGGCAAAAATTTGATACATTTTTTAAAGTTTGTATTTTATGTTTAGTTATGTATCTAGTAGGTAGAAGCATAATTAGCACACACATCTGCATAGGCCAGAGGATTCTGAATCCACTAGAGGTAGAATTACAAGCAACTCGTGAGCTGCCTGGCAAACATGCCGTTAACTAAACCCTAGTCCTCTGTAGGAACATTACATGCTCTCAACCTCTGAGCCATCTCTACAGCCCCATGATACATTCTTGAGAAAATAAAGAATTGTGTGGAATATGGGCAGTGTGTATGCTGGTGGTATTGCTAAAAACATACAGATATGGGTTTGAGTGAAAGACACATTCTTAAGTCTGTGATCTACTGTTGTCTCTGGTGTCTGCTGACTCCCCCCCCCCCCACTCTGTGTATGATATCTTCCTACTTTGTAGGCCACTAATAAAGGAAATGCATCACCAATAAAGAAAATGGCCAGTTATCTGACTTCATGGGTAATGACTTCCTAAGTTCCCTTGGGTTGATAACAATTATGACAACTCATTGCTAGTTATAACTTCGATGTCTTCTTATTTTCAAAGGTGGCTTGTCATGCCTAAGAGACAGAATAGAAATAACATTAATCATCAGACTTATCTTAGATCTTATTTTTTCAGCCCAAATCGCTCCTTGCTTAAATGATAAAATAAAAGCCCAGAAATATTTGGCTACCCACTTAAGGTCATAGGGAATTGAAGCCCAAATTAGAATTAGAGTTTTCTAAATTACAAAATAATTTGCAGTTCACTGTCACACATTTAAGGGAAAAAAAAAAAACTTTTACAAATGAAATAAAATTTGTACCTTTGCCCACTAGTGTAAAAATTTACTGAAATATAATGACAATTATAAAGAATGTTCCTCTATAAATTATCTGTGAATAGCCTGGTATATATTCAAAATTGGTTTAATTAAATTTCCTTATCCTAATAAATATTGTTCTAAATTTTTTATTTTATAACACAATAATGCTTAGGTTACTAGTTAATTTAACATCCTGATGTTCTTTTTTTTCTACCAACCATTTTTAAGTGAAGAATAATGCCTATTTTTTTCTACAGAAGGAATTGTGAAGATTCCTTTAGGTTTGTAACTGCCTTTGTGGAAATATTTTAAACAACAAATCATGATTTTCTTTGTCCCATTCCTTTTGGTAAACACTGTTTCTCTTGGTATTAACATACTCATCTTGACTGCTTAATTCATGTATATTTTATCTTTTTTATGACTTTAGGATATACAGTGCTGTCCTATCATATTTTTAAAATTATGAAATTAGTAATTATTTTTTTCTTTAATTAGTCTTGCTATTAAGCTTATGAATATTTGTAAAGAACCAACTTCAATGTTCAATGGTTTTGTATCAAAATTTGTTTTCCCTTTAAATGATTTATCACCTTATAATTATTTATTCCTAATGCATATTTTCTGTTTTTCCATTTAGTTAAGGCGAAAGCTTAGATAAATGCCACTTAATTGACTATTCCTTTTGAATATAAATTTTAATCCCTAGATTTCCCTTATTCACTGCTTTAGCTGCATCCTTCAAGTTCCAGTATCATTTTCATTGAAACCTAGGTCGAAGCATTTTTAATTAGCATTGTGATACCATTTTCAGACAGATTATATAGAACATAATATTCAATTTCTAAGCAACTAGTGACTTTTTTCTAGTTAGCATTTGGGTTGTATGTCTACTTCTTCATAATCAGATATTATACTATAAATAATTTTACACTTTTGATATTTGCTGAGGTTTGCTTTATAAACTAATATGGTCAATTTTGCTAATGATCTGAATGCAAGAGTCGCTTCTCTCATGGTTGGGTGCTCCCCTGGAAAATGTTTACCAGGAGTTTGTTTAAGTAGGTTTTTAGAATCTTCATCATATGCCCTGCCCTATAGAGTGTGTTCATTACAGAGAATGTAAGGTTAGGTCACTCACTATAACCATGGATTTCTCTTTGATTTTCATTTGATTCTTTAAATGCTTTAAAACAGCAGTAGTAGTACTATATAGCCAACATAGGATTCTATCTCTTTTGCTTTGTGTACCCCTCGTGTAGAGATCTCTTCCAGTGGAAACATTTCTTCCCCAAAGGAGGAGAGAAGCTCCTTCAGAATCAGAAATTAGGTGAAAATTGAAAGACATCATGAGGAAATGAAAGTGACCAGAGTCAGAAAGTTGCTGAAACCTTTAATATTGACAGATTCTCTCCCCAGAATTATATAAGCACTAACAATTACTGGGGAGGAGAGAAACTCCCCGGAAGTGACAGGAGGAACTACATGGAGAGAGCTTTCATGATGTCACTCAAACTAGGGCAGAGGTATAGTCACTATGTAGCTGCTTTTGGATCATCCTTGATCCTATAAGTAGTGCCTCCCTATACCCTGTACATGACCCAATCAACCCTCAGATACAGTGAGATAGACTTGGTAGTATTGTTTCTCTAGTCTGTTGCTCCTGTCTTACCTGAAACAAATAGATGGAAATTCACATCATACCTTCTAAGGAAAAGTTGCAAAACTCTACATCTGTGAATGAGTTTCTTAGCTTTTCTGATACTAATAAAGTCCAAAAATTGTCTTTTGCTGACTACCTCAAAGGTACATGTTTCATTCTTTTACCATTTTCATTTCTGTATATTCAAAGTGAGTCTGTACTTAGCGCATTCAGAATTATCTTTAATATACTCTGGCAATTCTAGTCATTTAATTACTCTTTCATTTGGTAACATTATACTTTTAAATCTATTATCAATGCCTTACTTGCACCTGATATTAAATATTTTCATTTATGCCCTACAGATCGTAGTTGTTCATATTTCCTCTCTCCTTTACATTAATAAGGTATGATTTATTATTCCTTCTTTCATTAAATTCTTTGAAGTAAATTATTTGCCAGTGTATTATTGGCTAGCCAAAAGTGTATGTATTCTCCAATAATTACACTCCAGAGTAATTGTCTACCACACTCTGACAATAGTACAGCATGCAACATTTAATTAATACTCTATGAAGAATGCATGTGTTGCTAGTGTATTTTTTTTTACATTAAATCTTAACAGTTTAATCCCATAAAACATGGTTCTCAGTACTTTGTAAGCCAGCAGATGATATTTGGCCCCCAGATTTCTCATTTCACATTTTTAATATTTGTTCTACCTTTCCTGGAATCCTTCTTCTCTCACTACATATCCTGGCACACGTGTGCCAGAAACACACTTCTGCAGCTTCTGTTTAGCTGAATTCATACTATCTTTGTTTTCACCTGTTAAAGAATTACTTTCAAGCATAATTCCATCATCCCTACTAGGATGTGAGGTGTTGGTTCTGCTTCTGCTAGACTGAAAATAATAAATCATCTTTATATCTGGCTGTGTATTCATTCCACTACTTTTATATGTTATTTCCATTGGTTGTTCTGAGTTTCACCATGATGGAGTACTGTATTTCTTCTTCATGCTACTCACGGACCTTCTAGACTCCATGCAGGGTGCTCATACCCATCTTTCTTCAATTATTGAATCAGTCACAATATCCCCCATTTTCTCTAGAGCTCAGACAACTTCCACACTAGACGTTTACACTGCATTCTCCCTTGTGTTTATTCTCCTTTTATGATTTGCATCTGTGTTCATTTTCTATGCTCAGTCACTTGGATTCTCTTCAGTGATCTCTCAGTTTTTGATTGCTTATGTTTTCAACTGTGTCTAATTTGCTCTTAAATATACTTGGTGATACATTTAGGATTCTTAATTACTAGATTTCTGTTTGATTCTTTAAACACATTTTCTTCCCAGGTTGGAATATCTATGCTTTTGACATAGTCACCACACAATCGACCTATTTTCCTTTCATCTTTGAGACAGGGTCTCACACACTCTATAGTCCAAGCTGAACTGTAGCTCACAATGTAACCCAGGCTGACCCAGAATTACAATGATGCTCCTTTCTCAGACTCTCTGTTACTGATGTGTACCATCATGTCCAATTTCTCCATATTTTTTGAACACGTCAGTCACAGTCATTTTACAATTGTATCATATGACCACATAATACAAATTTCTATATTATTTTTCAATATAAACCATCAACAAGTTTCTCCTGATATTTGTCAGTATTTCTTTGAGTGTCAGGTACTTTTTTTTTTTTTTTTAACACATCACAACTTCGGGTTATTTTATTCTTGCTGAGAGCATTTCTCTGCTTTTCAGAATTGATCTCTTAAGGCCGTGTCTAGAAGGCTCTTCTTACGGCATAGCTCTACCTGGATTCCAAATGAACTTCAAGTAAGCTTGTATTCCCCTGCTAGTCTTGAACACTAATCTTTGTGGTGCTTTTAACTTCTCATGCCAGAAAATTTTAACTTATCTATTGTTATACTGTTTTTAATCCCCACATCTGTTATTCAGTGTCATATACCAGCAAATAAGTTTGGGGGAAGCAGGATCTTGATCTCCATTAGTTTGCTTATTTATTTACTCTATTTCATGAGGCCACAGAGGTTTCTCCATTTGTCTTTCCTATGACTCAGCAGAGCCCTGTTCTCGGCTTCTCTCTCTACTCAAAGGCCTCAAGTATGCTGAGGGAGGACTCATAAACTCAAACTTTGCTTAGTTTTTCTGACTCTGAAATTTCAGCTATTCCTCTCTCTTCATGACTTAAAAAATATGGTGACACATTAAAGCAGATTTTTAAACTAAACACCAAAAATTTCCAACAAGGCTATTACTCTTATCACAAACCTCTCACTCCCATTAAGACCCTTGTTATATTTTTGTTCCTGGTAAAATAAAAAGTAATAATCTTCACCAGCTCCTCTAAATTTGGCATATAAGACAGGTGAGCAAGTCTTATATTAAGTACCTGAGAATAGGTTTTCTCTGTGTGAGGGCATTTACAATTTTCGTAGAGATATGATAAAACCATAGAGTAGCAGCCTCAGTATAATATTGCAGTTAGTATACACACCACAGTTTTCATATGACAGACACAGAAGAACAGGAGATGTGCCTGTTATTTTCTGGTTGTCTTAGTCAGAGTTTCTATTCCTGCACAAACATCATGACCAAGAAGCAAGCTGGGGAGGAAAGGGTTTATTCAGCTTATTCTTCCACATTGCTGCTCATCACTAAAGGAAGTCAGGACTGGAACTCAAGCAGGTCAGGAGCAGGAGCTGATGCAGAGAGAGGCCTTGGAGGGGTGCTGCTTACTGGCTTGCTTCTCCTGGCTTGCTCAGCTGGCTTTCCTATAGAATCCAAAACTACCTGCCCACAGAAGGTACCACTCACAAGGGGCTCTCCCTCCTTGATCACTAATTGAGAAAATGCCTTACAGCTGGATCTCATGGAGGCATTTTCTCAACTGAAACTCCTTTCTCTTTGATAACTCCAGCTTGTGTCAAGTTGACACAAAACCAGCCAGTGCACTGGTCTATATCTCATGTCTAGGCATGAAGGGGAAGGTTCTGAGTTGCTCATTTAGGGGAGTTGCTTTATTTAACCTGTGCATTTCCAAGAGAGACAGCCATGGGTTTTTGTTTGCTTTTCTACCAAACTCTATCATATTACTTCTATTCAAATTTGTCATTTCCATATATCCTTAGCATGTATTCCAGTGCTCTCACGATTGTAATTTGCAACAGATCTGGTCACTCTGCATGTGGATAGCTAAACGAAGATTCATAAATTGCTGCAACCTTTTGGAATACTAACTTTTCTACCATCATCCAGAAATGCAGATGAGGAAGGAGAAGAATATAAAGTTATGATTTTCTTTCTGAGGTATATTCCTTAGAAACATTTGCTATCTTAGGTGATGTTCCAATTTCTCCAGACATATGGCCCTCTTTATGTAATTAAGTATTCCCAGCTTGCTATTAACTGAAGATCTATGGTAAAATCTTTGCTGGAAATTTCCAACTTACCATTAAGCACACAAAAGCAAAACTTTATTTGCAAGACTGAGCTCAGCTGGCTTTCTTCAGTTTTTGTAGTAGTGATGAGTTAAGTATAATAGAGTGCACAAGTTCACAAAATAGACTCAAGATCCCTTGATCCTATTTCTCCTTGAATTTATTTACCATACAAAAGTATGGCTTCAAAGAGTTTCTACCCTCTAACTGATAAGGAAACAGGGTGTACTGATAAAGACTATCATATAAAGTTGGATATAGTACAATAATATCAATAATCAAGGAACCTAGGTATTAGGTGTCCTATAATTGATTACTAATTATGGAGCACGTGGCCACTCTTTTAACTTTTGCAATGCCTTTGACTTATTCATATAATGGGGGCTTACAATTCTTAACATACTTGATGGATTCACTGTGAGATCTAAATAATGTGGTATTTTAAAATATGAACTGTAAAGGGCTTGAAATATGGCTTAGTGGCTAATAGCATTTACAGTTCTTCCAGAGGAACTGAGTTCAGTTCTCAGCACTCATGTTGGGTGACTCTCAACCACTCGTAACTCCAGGTCCAGGGGATCTGAGGTTCTTTCTGACCTCTGCAGGCACCAGCACATGAGTGTATACGCACACATGCAAATAAATGAATTATTAAAATCTTAAAAGAGAAAATAATTCAAAAACTAAAAAACCACCAGGCAAATGCAAAAATTGGTATCGTTTTATTTATAAGTACTTTTGCCCCATTGTAGAAAATGAACTATATTCAGACACTTAAAAACTTCATCAGCTTTTATTTGTATGAAATTATTATACTAATTACAGAATTCTTTTCATGTATTCATTAAAGCAGGTTCATCATAACATCTATTATGCAATTCTTTATTAGCATAACTCAAATTATGTATATGAAAGTAATAAAACTGCATTTCTCTTTCAATAATAAATTTAAAGTGTCTCTATTAGTCTAAGTATTTCTCTAAATTTCATTCCAGTTTGACTGTGAGAAAGTAAAGTCTGATATTGTAAAATGAGTTCAAACAAACCCTAATAAACATTTAATGATACTATTCAGTGATAATATCTACATGTTGTGGACATGCTTGATATTTTATTCTGCTGTTGTCACTTAACATTAAAGAAACAGAGCCTAACTGGAATGAAAACGGAGACACACCAGCGTGAGAACAGAGTCTTAAGAAACTCACAGAAACCAGCACTCCTCCCCCATCTCTGGCTCACTTTATAGCCTTGTTAATCCCAGTGTGACGCAGGTAAGGTGTGGAATGCTGTAAAGACATTTGTCTCCTTATACTTCAATATGTTGATAAAATAA
This sequence comes from Rhynchomys soricoides, assembly GCA_019843965.1. Lineage (NCBI taxonomy): Eukaryota > Metazoa > Chordata > Mammalia > Rodentia > Muridae > Rhynchomys > Rhynchomys soricoides. The sequence continues at coordinate 2,748,244 of JADRCH010000166.1, read as the reverse complement.
CTCCCTTTGTAGTCTCACAGCTTACTTCTTTTTCTCATCTCTCATGCCCCATCCCAAACAGACTAGTGTTCTCTGAGCACAGCAGATACCTGAACTATTTTGTGACTCTGCAATTGTTCTGTACCAGCTCTTTGACCTTGAGACTAGATAGTGATGCTTTCCTGGGACTATGCTCTATGACAGGTGAAGTTGTTCACTCATTTTCCCCTTCAACAAAACAATCCACTCCTGGGAGGCCGAGACAAGCCCACATCCATCATTTCACTATTTGCATATCCTAGGAACTGTCATATGATGAGGTGGAAAGAACTGAATTACATGTGGGAATAAAGGAATAGATAAGTGGATGCTATAGGTGACCAAGAGATCCACAATGTCTTAAAGATGCAGGCTGACCTAACTTAGAATGTCTTTCAGAGTACAGCAAACACAAGATATAAGAGATATAACATAAATTTCTCTTAATATTACAATGGTATCATCTAGCATTATTTGGTATAAAATTGTATATTATCACATATAATTTGATACAACCACTCACTAAACACTACCCATGGACACAAAGCATTAAAATGATTTTCATTCCATCAATATTCTGCCAATTTTTTTTATGTATCTCCAAGTGTATTTTGTTTTACTTTGAAGAAACCTTAATTTCTGGACTAGGAAGAAAACAATAGGATAATAAAGTGAAGAGTGTTTATATTTTAAACTAATTAAAATCATATTTTTAAAATAGTTTTTCATCATGAGAAAAACTTCCCAATAAATGAATTAACTTATTAAAAACAAATACTTCTTACTTTTTTAGAGCAAGTGGATATATATATAAAATCTCAAAAGGAGGGAAAGAAATTAGTATAATGTTTCAAGTGGTTATCCATTGTGGAAGAGGTTAGAGATGATTTACTTCAAATTATCTTTTTGAATTCCTGTGTATTCAAAGGGGGGTTATTCCTTTACAAGATCTTAGTTGTACTAAGAAGAATACAAAAGGACAATCAGATGTGCTTATCTCTGTAGGAGAGCAGAGTGGTGCCCTTAACTCCCTATGTGAATGCAAGCAAACCACTTAATGCTTTTAACTTCCATTTCTTATTTTTTTTAAGGAGGTGCTAGAGTCGATGAGAGTTAATATGTCATGTAGCCATAAAATGCTGTGACTCTAAGTGAGAAGCTTTCAAAAGCCTAAGAAATCTGTTGCATCCTTTGCAAAAGATAGGACATAAACATAAGCCTAGCCAGTAAAGAAGCCAGTATCAAAAGCAAGAACCAGAGAACCTCCTCACCAAGCTCAAATACTATCACACTGCAGTACTGTCACCCAATTTCCTCCATTTGACAGAGTAGCTCAGTGTCTCCTGGGCCAATTTCTTTGAAGGCTAATTAATTCTGTGTTGCATGGGATATTCTCAACACTGAGGAGTCATTTGGGGAGGGAACATAAAAGTTACTCTAAACAATAATATGTGGTTTATAGTCTGGATGTGGCACACACTGTATTGGCTCATTTTTATTTCACAGTTAATCTCCCAGCTCACAAAAGTTTTATCAGATTGGAGGCATGTGCAGTATTCCCCTTTATAAAATTTTATAGTCCCTTGCTATTTTCCGGGGTTTATTTTATAGGCACAATTTGCTGCTTTAATCTCACCCAATTGTCATGTTCTAAATCATGGTGAATAAAAATGTCCTTAAAGGGGAGATGTGCTGAGGGTAGTGCTTAATTACACTTAGTGTCTGATTTAGAAGTAATATGGGCATCTCAAAGTGAGGGACAATGTAACACTGCAGTACAAATGTACGCAAGCCAACACAAGTCACCCTTGGGCTGATTGCTGCAATGCTCTCTCTTCCATACACTGATGGTGTTCCCATGCAGGTAGGTCCTCTGGTTCTCCATGAGCATCTTACAGACTAAGGAAATGAAAGGACTCCCTCAGTACAGACTGTTAACAAATCAAGAGACTATAAGCTTTATGGGTTACACCATCAATGAAAAAAGTACTTTTTGAGGCATGCTTTTCTGATAGGAACTTCCTTAATTCTTGTTCTGCCAAAGATTGGCAATGATGAATACTGGACAAACTTACTTGAGAAAATCTCATTCATTCATGCTTTAACAAAATTCAAGAGTATTTAAAATGTGCATGGTCTGTCTACTGTCCTTTTTCTTTAGGGATGTGGAAAAGGAGGATAGCAGGAACAGAATCAATGTAGTCCACATATGCTTTAAGACTTGGTATGCCTGTAAAATCTTCTCTAAGTGTGTCTCCTGATCATATTACCCCACTTTCTTTGTAATGAAATATTCTGATCAGTAATCCAAATATCCTTTGGCTGGCCAATTGTAAGTATTTCAGCTGATCTCTAAATCACCAGGATTATTTCAATAATGGGTTACCAACTGAGACATGTCAATCCAACTTAGACCTCCCCAAGACTCCTCTATGGAAGATGGCCTCTGAGTGCTTGGGTGACTAATAGAGAAGTCTGAGAATAGGACTATTAAAGCCTGAGAGTTGATGCTCAACCAGAAGATAGACAGACAGACATTACCTGAATCTTAGCATCTGAGTCTAGACATGATGAGGACATTACCCAATTAACACAAACCAATACATTTTCATTTTGTCTTAAGCCCACAGGACCTTAGTTTGTCACTTGCAAAAAAATTAGAACTGACCAAAAGGAGACATTACTACAAAAGGAACAGTTCATTTTGTTCTGAATACAATACACTATTTGTCTTCTTTGTTTTCTGTTGACTGTTTCTTAAGCAGCACAATTCTAGAAAGTAAGAAAATATGATCATATATACCAAACAGATGCTATTACCATTGACAAAAAAATCTTGCATATACCCAGAAGCATTCTTGGCTAAATCCCTCATGGGCAATCCTGAAAATAAATTGGAAGCTCTACAATCAGCACTAAAGAAGTGGAAAGCAGCAGCAATCAAAGAAACAGTATCCATGGCATAAATGTTATCCTTACTTGCAAGATACCTTATTTATAGCTCTAGATATCCTCTGTTAAATTGGTCTTGTCATTTACATACAATAAAGTGACATCAGAATATTTTAATATGATTGCTGCTAAAAATGCCCCTCATTATTCTCATGTAGGCATTTACAAATTTGCCAATTATGTAACCATGCATACATAGGAAGTACAGTCTTTGCATGTTTTGAAATTTATATTCATAATATAGTATATTCTCTTGAGGTTTTTCTTTTTTGCCTGAGGTTATGTTTCTAAAAAGTTTTTTTCAGGAAGAGACAGAGAGAAAGTACAAGAGGAAGGAGGGGGTGAGGAGAAAGACCTCATGTATTTTAAGGCTTCCATTGTATTTTATTGTGTAAATAAATCATAATTTAGACATCATGTTCCCTATTACATTTTGAGGTGTTCCTATCCATCATACATGGATTATAACAAACAGCACTGCCATGAACTACCAATTGACATACTTCTCTTACACACTATATAAGCATTTCTCAGTGGGACAGTCTAGTAGCGATGTTCTAGCTAGTTTGCTTCTCTGTTGCTGTGATAAAACATTGACTAAAAGCAAATTGAGGAGGAAAGAATTTGTTTGGCCTACAGGTTATGGTCCACCATCCGGTGAACCAATGAGAGGAACTCAAAGTAGGAACTAGAAACAGTGATCATAAAGGAATGATGTTCCTCAGCTTGCTCCCTTGTTTCTACAGTCTAGATCCACCTACCTAGGAATGGCACTGCCCACCAAGAACTAGGCTGTCTGCCATTAATCAACATTCAAGAAAATGATCATACAGATATGCCCACAGGTTAATATTATGGAGGCAAATCTCCGATAGAGATTGCCTAAACCTGGGTGTCTCTAGTTTGTATCAAGACCACAATAAAAATTAACCAGTATAGGGCTGGAGAGATGGCTCAGTGGTAAAAGCACTGTCTGTTCTTCATGGGTCTTGAGTTCAATTCCTTAGCAACCACATGGTGATGAAAAAATATCTATATTGGGATCTGATGCCCTCTTCTGGCATGCAAATGTACATACAGAGCACTCATATGCATAAAATAAACCTTTAAAAAAATAGTATATCTTGATATAGAAGTCATGACATATGCATAGTTTCAAATACTTTATGTGATAGTAAATGTCTTCACAAAGTAAATTAACCAATTTCCATTTCAGTCAGTAGTTCAGCCTTGGCGAATTTTTAGAAAAAAAATAGAATCTTATTATAATTCTATTATGAATCTTAGAGTAGAGAAAGACTAGGGATATTTAAAACTTAAAAATATGATATATAATCTCAACATTTCATCATGATTTTCTACAAACTCTGGTATGTTGGTATCTTTACAATTTTTGGAAAATTTTAAACACAGATTGTTTCTGCTGGTACCAGAGCCAAGAATTCAGGGAAGAAGATGCAAAAGCATGAAGGAGAGAAAGAAAGTCTGCTGATATTATAGCTCAAACCATCACAACCCACTCACCCCTCCCCCCCAAAACAATAAATCAGACACACTAGAGTTGTGCCACCATCTCTTCAGGGCTTGGAAAAGAGCCAAAGGTTCCTAAAATGAGATTATGACCTTCTGAGTCTCTCCTGGCTGTACCTCAAGTGCACTTTTTGTTGTTCCTTCTTCATATTGTCTCTGCCTCAAGCCTCCCTGTTACACTGTTTAGATCATTGGGATACACAACAATCGTGAGTTCAGGGATTTTAGTGGGTTTTTTTGTTTGTTTGTTTTGGGTTTTTTTGATACTTTATTTACATTTCAAATGTTTCCCCCTTCCAGATCTCCCCTTTGGAACCTCCCTATTTCCTCCCCACTCCCCCTACCTCTATGAGGGTATTCACCCACCCACTCTCATCTTCCCTCCTCGGCATTCTCCTATACTGGGGCATCTAACACCCTCAGGCCCAAGGGTCTTTCCTCCCCCTGATGGCTAACAAGACCCTCCTCTGCTGCATATGTGGCCAGCACCATGGGTCCCTCCATGTGTATTCTTGGGTTTGGTGATCCAGTCTCGGGGAGCATCGGGAGGTCAGGCCAGTGGACACTGTTGCTCCGTCCATGGGACTACCAACTCCCTCAGCTCCTTCAGTCCCTTCTCCAACTCCTCCATCTGGAACCTCACGCTCAGCCCAATGGTTGCTGTGAAGTAACTCTTGGGTATTCCGAACTTTTGGGCTAATAACTACTTATCAGTGAGTACATACTGTGTTCATTCTTTTTTGACTGAGTTACCTCGCTCAGGATGATATTTTCAAGTTCCGTCCATTTGCCTAAGAATTTCATGAAGTCATTGTTTTTAATAGCTGAGTAGTATTCCATTGTGTAAATGTACCACATTTTCTGAATCCACTCCTCTGTTGAGGGACATCTACCCTATCAAAAAATGGGGAAGCGAGCTAAACAGAGAACTCTCAACTGAGGAAACTCGAAGGGCTGAGAAACACCTAAAGAAATGTTGAGCATCTTTAGTCATCGGGGAAATGCAAATCAAAATAACCCTCAGATTCCACCTCACACCACTAAGAATGGCTAAGATCAAAAACTCAGGTGACAGCAGATGTTGGTGAGGATGTGGAGAAAGAGGAACACTCCTCCATTGCTGGTGGGATCGCAAGCTGATACAACCTCTCTGGAAATCATTTTGGCGGACCCTCAGAAAAATGAACATAATACTACCTGAGGACCCAGCTATTCCCACTCTTGGGCATATACCCAGAAGATGCTCCAACATGTAATAAAGACACATGTTCCACTATGTTCATAGCAGCCATATTTATAATAGCCAGAAACTGAAAACAACCCAGATGTGAATGCAGGGTTTTATTTTTGGTGATGCTTTCATAATCAGAATATAGAGACTGATTATGATACTTCCTTACAATATCTCAGAAGCTCTCCCTTTTTATCAAAATGTGGTGTTTTGAATAAGATGGCCTCATGGGCTTATATATGCCTGAATATTTGATCCCCAGTTTATGGAACTATATGGGAATGATTAGGAGGTGTGGCTATGTTGGCGTCACTAGGGGCAGGCTTTGAGGTTTCAAATGGTTCCTGCCATCCCCAGTGTGCTCTCTGCCTCCTACTTGCAGTTCAAGATGTGAGTTTTCTGTTGTTCCTGCATCTATGCCTTCATTCTGTCATCATGGACTCTAACCTTCTTGGACTATAATCCCAGTTAAATGCTTTTTTATAAGTTGCCATGGTAATGGTATTGTATTCTAGCAACATAAAAGTAATAAAAACACTTAAGAATCTAGATTCACTGCTTACTATTTTCTCTGAAATTCTTGATGTTCTTCTATGTTCCAACTTTATTCAATACACTTTAGTTCTGTTCTGTTTTGTTCCTTTTCTTCTTTCACTAACTCCAAGTCTTCAGTCACGACTAGAAAATTCTCTCCCCATCCAAATTCAATGTCCCACTTACTAAGGAAACTCTATCCTAATGCCTCATATGACTTCTTCCAGGAAAACGGCACCACCCCTCACAAGCATGAAAAGTAGCCAACAGCTCCCAGAGACCTATGTTACTCACTACCTCATCAGTACTGCTCCTGCCTCCCCCACCCTCAAGTCTATGATCTCCTTTCAGTATAGACACTGAAGCCATAACCAAGAAGAGAAGCCTGAAGCCTATACTCATGATTATTAAATATTATAATTAAATTTAAACTATGTAACAGGGAGACTCAAGACACAGACAATATGAAGAAAAAGCACCAGAAGATCATGCTAATGTCTATTCTTTATCTTTTGTAATTTTCTCTTTCAGTTTCCCCTATCACACCTGTAGCCTTTGATTGTTTTCAGTATAATGTTTTCATTAATTCTTTGAAAATTTCACTCAGTGTATTTTCATCATACACATTCCCTGCTCCCTTCAGACCTATTCTCTGCTTCCAACTGTGTTCTCCCTTCTATTTACTCATTACTGCCTGTAACACATCCTACTAAAAATAATTCACATACTTCATTTCCACACAGGGAGAGGCTGATATATTAATCTAGCTTCTACTCACTTGGAATCTGAGGTCAAGAGAGGGGTATGCTTGATTATTGTTATAAAGTTCTTTTTGTAATGAATCAAATCCAGTGTGAACAAATGTTATTATTATTTGTTTGAGACTATAAATTTCTTCTGATCTATCTTGCTTAGTTTTATCATCTTTCAGTAGTTACTAGTATGATAAATACAGAATATCTTTAATGACTGCTTTTACTACCACCAAGATTTCTATCATCAAAATCAGACCCAAAGGAGACTAGAAAGATGATTCACTGGTTCAGCATGCTTACTGTCCTAACAAAGGACCCACATTTGCTTCCCAGAACCTAGAAGAAGTCATACAACTGCCTGTGATCTCAGCTTTAGGGGATCTGATGTTCTTCTTCTGGCCTCCAAAGGAACTGTACTTGTGTGTCTATGTGTGTTTGTGGGGGGGTTAAAATTAAAATTGGCATTTCAATTAAAAAAACCACAAGACTCAAAACCTCAGGATCTAAGGAGGGTTCTCAACCCTAGAAAAAATTTCGGAAAGAAGTTGTCATTTTAGAAAAGTGAACTGTTTCCAGACAGATGTAACTGAGGAAGGAAGACCTACCTTTGAGATATGTAGCACCATCCCAAGGGTTGCAGTCCTGGACTACATGAAAGAGAGAAAGCAAGTTGAGCACCAGCATTGATCTCTTTCTGCTTTTGACCAGAGACATAACGGCCAATCACCTTCACTGCCATGACGCTGTACCTTCAAACTGTGAGCCAAAATAAAACCTTTCTTCTGTAAGTTGCTTTTCACAAATACTTTCTTGCAGCATATCATATTACCTTCCAATTTACTTAAACTCCATACAATTCTAAACTGTTTTTGAAAATTCCTTTACACACTGATGAAGCCTCTTCGGGTGTCCTTTTTTGCCTCTTCCAAATTTTAATAGCATATGGTACAACATTATCAGTTGTGTAACAAGGTGTTCCCTACAGCATACACATACACTTCTATAACAACTGTACACATTTATATACAACAAATGCATATTCTTACACAATATGCATATATTGTATCTTTATATTTTCAAACTGATTTAGAAGATTATGTATTTTCTGATTGCAAATGATAAAGCCAAAGCTCTAAGAAAAGTATGCATGCATGTATTCATCCCCCCTCCCTGACTCTTGTGATTTTTTACTTTTATTTTTTTAGTACCTGAATGAATCCTCTTGTTTTATGTACATTTTATTTGAATAGAGCTAAAATCAGTTTTTCCTATATGCCTGTTTTAAAAATTCATTGATGGTGTTAGTTTCTGTCCTTCAGAATAATGGGGGAAAGCGCTCATTAGTATAAGAATTTAGATCATGTAAAAGTCCTGCAATTGCCAGAAGTTAGATCATAAAGAGTCCTACAATTGCCTTTGAAATGACTACTAAATCAGTACTGAAAACGAACTCTGTAGTCCTTGGTCAACATTTTGGCTCCCAAGATGGGTGGGTATAGATAGAGAGACTTTTCTTAACCCTTTTCATAGCCTCTAGATTTTTTTTCATGTAGTGAAATCTTGTATACAATCCACACATATTAAGCGTCTGGAGAGATGGCTCAGCAGTTAAAAGCACTTGCTGCTCTTGCAGAGGACTCAGGTTCAGTTCCCAGCACCTGTATGCTGGTTCATAACCACTCATATTCTAGTTGCAGGGGATGAGATACCCCTACCTGACTTCTATGGGCACCAGGCATGCATATGGCACACATGTAAACATGAAGACAAAATATTCATATGTGCAAACTCAAATAAATAAATGTAAATAATCAATCTTTCAAAAGAAAAGTAAAAACCAAAAGTGACTAACAAGAATTCGATGAATAGAGTCCCTCGGGCAGTCATTTACATCTCCATGTACCCTGCTCTTCTCTTCCATGGAAATCCTGGCTTAGGAGGTACATAAGGAATCCTGAACATCACAGTATAAGAATGTAAGATGTTAAATGTACTTTCGCTTAGTCTTTTAGGATGTTGGGCCAAACTTTAAGCTTTAAGCTTTAAGATCAACTAGCCTAAGAAACAAAAAGGTTTAAAAGAATTATTTCAAAATACATTTTGAAGTGTGTTGGATTATAATATGTTTATAAAGAATACAAATCCCACTAAAAGCTATTATCTTTTCATATCCTTTCAACTGAAGGTATGTTGGGGGATGATAATTACTATTAATGTACAAGACTCTGCTGCTCACTAATCATAAAGCTCTCAAAACGAATCAGAGTAAAGATATATGTTTTCCAAAGTTTTTTTTCTAAAACTTAAGAGATATATTAAAATGGATTTCTTGCTTCTTAGTAGACTTGCTTCTCCGGGTCTCAATTTCCCCAAATTTAAAAAAAAGATTAGATCGGATGATATCTAAACTTATTTTCAATGATAGCATTCAATCTATTTGGTGGTATTATCAATTTTATTTTACCTCTCAGGGTATGTAATACACAACCAAAGATAAAATTATGCAATGATTTTATTTGAAATATATAGCCAGTCCTCCATATCTGAATTCCATAGTTATTAATCCAACCAACTATGCATACAGAAAATATTCTAAAATCTAGTATTTCTGTTTAGCATGTTACAAATTTTCTATAACAATACACTATACTATTTATATAGCATTTATACTATATTAAATATAAGTAAGTTAGAGATAATTGAAAGTATGATAGGGAATATCCTTTAGCATCTATATAAGGGCCTCCAGTATCCTTAGGGATCATGAAACCACACTGGTAAACAAGAAGAGATGAATATTTGAACAGGAAGACAACAGAATGGAGACTGCTGAGATAACAGCTCCAAAGTGAGGAGGTCAAGACACCATTGTGATAACTGCAGATGCCTTCCCCAAAATCTGAGTCACATTCCAATAATGTCAAACTCATTATGCCATGTGCTATCACCTGGATCCAAATCTTTGGTGATCTTTACTTCCCTTCAAATGAGAGACTCTGAAAAATGTGTTGTGAACATGGAAAGTTTGAAAATTATTGCTAGAAGTGAATTCCAATTTAGGAATATATCATTCATACCAAAACGAACATTTCTAGAATTCATGTTTTCACCTCTATACCTAATGGAGCTGCATTTGACCTCCTGTCATTATGGAATTCAGCCTCACTAAGGTGTTACTGTTCTCATCATTTCAAATGCCATCGCACTCAGTTCCCAAGAGAGGCAAGAAAAGCAATTCTCAGCAGCAACTGCATAGGAAACAGATGGAAACTCAAGGGATAAATAAGTGCATTTATACTACAGCAGGGGATTCAAAATTCCCTTTCAAATAGAGCCAATTAAGACACGGAAACTCTGACAGGACTTCCAACACAGAGTAAGAATAAGAACACATGGTCCATGTCACTATTTTAATTGGCTCCACACAGGGAGTGTTTTCTAAGCATTTGAAATCAACTCCTGCCAGAATTTACTTTGATATCTAAGGCAACATGATACAACTCTGAGGACCACAAAGACTCCCCAATATCTTTTTCTACAGTCTCATGTTGTTTAGGAGAAAGAGATATAGGTATTGTCTCTATGCATTGATCTCTACTCTGTTATCAGATAGAGGAACATGGAACCCTAAAGTAGAAAAAGCTCCAGCAGAAAACTGGGACAAAGACTGGTGAGATGGATCAGGGGATAAATTGTTTTCCACACAAGCCTGGCAACCTGAAGTCCCCACAACACTTGTAAAGGTGGAAGGAGAGAATCGACTCCATAAAGCTGTCCTCTGACATCCACATGTGCATAGTGTATCATGCGTGCCCACCCAAATACATGCATCATGCATTCACACACACACACATACACACACACACACACACACACAGTGTAGATAGGCAGCACCAATTGTCATTAGTGCATTAGAATTTCAAAAGAGAACATGAAGAGGTGGGAAAGGAGATGTGCTATATAGGAATTCCACAGAGATATAGGAGAATTGGATACATTGAGATGCATGGTAGACATATTCAAACTTTTTAAATAATAAAATTTACTTTAAAAAGAAAAATTAATACCCTACCACACCACACACACCATAAAGGCAAAAAGAATATCTCATCACATCCTGTGTTGTCAACAACACATAACCACAGGACACAATAGGGCAGTCAAAGTTATAACATCTACTGAGAAGCAGCCATTCTAGTAATTTTCATTAGCATATGTGGGGTATCCCAGGAGTCACACAGATGATAATCTGGCAGACATAATTTCTTAATAGGGCCATGCAGATTTCATTTCTTTTAATGGCTGAGTAATATTCCATTGTGTCAATGTAACATATCATATGTAAATGGATGAAACTAGAAAAATAAAAATCATCCTGACTGAGATGACCCTGGCAGAGAAAGATAAATACGATAAGTGCATTGTTGAACTATCATCAGAGAAGCTTCCTCCTAAAGCAGATGGGAACAAATACAGAGATCCACAGCCATACATTATGCAGAAAATAGCAGACCTTGGAACACTCAGCTCAAAGGAGATGTTTCCCTGAAACCTTCCCCCTTGGGACCCAGGGGATCCTGCAGAAGAGGAGGCAGAAAGAGGGAAAGAGACAGAAGGGATAGGGACCACCAAGAAAATAAGTCCCTTCAAATCAACAAGACTGAAGCTCATATGAACTTACAGATACTAGAATAGCATGCACAGGACCTGCAGGGGTCTGCATCAGATGGGGGGTCTTAGAGCTAAAAGTAGACATGGACATGTTCCTCCATCCCTTACCCAAAAGGTACCTCTAGTTAACAACCACTTGCAAATGAAAATTAAAATTTCTTCAAGGGAGTCTGACTGAGGAAACAAGCTTTTCTTAAGGGTAGGCTGTGTGTCCAGCAGTAGATGACCAGCAGACAGCAAACTCAAAAGGATCTGCAGAGGTTCCTTGTCTCACAATGTCCTGGCAGGGATCTTCCTTACTTAAATTGTATTTTATTTATATATATTTTTTCTTTTTTTCTTTTTACCCTACAAGTCCTTTTGTGTATATAATATGGCTTACAGTTTGGTGATTTTATGGGATTTCTGAGTGTGCAAACAAGTGGCTCTCTGTTTCTTCTGACTTCTCTTGGATTCTTTCTTTCCCTTAGTTTGTTTTATTGTATTCTGATGTGTTATGTGTTAGTTTTTATTTTATCTTATTTATTTTGTTTTATTACTATTCTACAGAAGCCTGTTTGCTTTCTAATGAGACCAGAAAGGAATTAGATCTGGATTGGTGGGAAGGTAGGGGGTGGGATGAGTAGAGAGAGAAAAACTTAATAAGAATATATTATGTGAGAAAAAAATTCCATTTTCAAAACAAAGAAAAAATAGGGCTATATGGGGACATGTATAGAACTTTCAGCACAGACCTCAATTTTTATAATATAAAATCCACAGCACACATGTGTTTAAGTAATTAAAACTTCACATTCTATACACTAACTACCTGAAGAACAAAAGCAAATCTAAACATGTATTTCAGAGTAAGTTTATGAGGAGGGTTGAATGAACCTAAGGATTTATAAACAACAAATTAAAGAGAAATAAGTTATAAAAGAGACAGAAGTTGTTGGGACCAAGAAAAAAAATTTGATATGTATTGATACATGTGAAAAGCTCAGATACATCCAAAAGACTGGCAAAGATGTAAAGCATATTTTCTACTAAACAAAACCATACCTTCTTATGAAATGTCAGATACAACATAGAAAATAAATTAACAATGGAGACAAAATAAAAGATACACAGCATAAAATCTTAATTGAGGAACTTCTAAGACACTACTAAGTCACCTTGCCCACCACCACCTAGGAACTCACCCTGTACCAGGCACCAGAATAGAAACTGGGAAACAGAGTAAGAGATTCAAGCATGGAAAGCCTATTCAGGTTGGACCTCTGTAGTTGCATCATCCTGGAAGGATGATTTGGGAATTTATATATGGAGATTATATAAAATGGTGAGACAATAAGGACATTGCCATAGAAATTTCAGAAGTTTATACCAACAAAACTACTACAATGAAACTTTTGCTCAACAATATTTCATTTATTTTGAGAGCTTTCCTCTTAAAACTGTTTTCAACAACACTGATACAATACACTAGAAGTTCTCAATCATAACCAATTTTATACTTCAAGAATGTGTTTCATTTTTAAGCGACTTGCCATAAATAAAGTAACAGCTTCTAGTTGATTCTTTAAGTGTTATAAAACAGACGCATAAATGCTCCCTGGGTTTTTTGATATTCTATGTTATAATCAAGGAAAGTGGGATGAAAATATAATGATGAAAGTAGAGAAGCTTGTTAGAGACGCAAAGTAATTTATATTACATTTAATTTATGTTAAATTAAATTTATAAAAAGGATATTTTAATATGTCATTAATGATTTTAGACAGAAAGGTAAAAAACAGACCATTCCAACTGCATTTAGTCAATGACAGCAATGATAGCAATAGTTGTATAGTCCATAACGGACCTATAGGCAACAAGATCAGATCCATAGGTTCCAACATTTATACACATGTTGGTTAGCTATTGCTGTAATAAGACATTCAACACAACTTATAATAAGGAAAGTGCTGTTCTGTTTCACAAGTTTAGAACTTACAATTCATGCTTGGTTGGGCATTTTACTTTGGGATATACAGTAAGGCAGTATGTTTCAACAAGAGCACAGGGTGGAGGAATCCCACCCTCTTCATGGCAACCAAAATGAAGGGAGAAAGAGCCAGGAGCCCACTATCCATTTCAAGGTCATGTACTAATGTCTAAGGTGTCTATGATGTTTTGAATATACTCGGCCCATGTAAAGTGGCACTATTGGGAGGTATGGCCTTGTTGGAATAGGTGTGGCCTTCTTGAAGGATGTACATCATTGTGGGAGTAGGCTTTGGGGTCCTATGCTTAAGCTCCAACCAGGGAAGAAGAGACCCTTCCCCTGGTTGCCTGTAGCTGACAGATTACTTCTGACTGCCTCAGGTATTAAGATGTAGAATTCTCTCAACTTCCCCATACCATGTCTGCATGCCTGCTGCCATGCTTCCCATCATGATGATAACAGACTGAGCCTATGAAGCTGTAAGTCAGCCCCAATTAAATATTTGCCTTTATAAAAGGTGCCTTGGTCATAGCATCTCTTCACAGCAATGAAAACCTAAAAGACAGTGTCCCAATACAGCCTATTACTGGAAAGCTTCAATGTTCCAATAGCATTAGGCTAGGGACCAAGATTTTACATGGCGTTAGAGATCATTCTACATCCAAACTGAAATACTATATTAAAATGTATCTCATTCCATGTTTAACAATGAATATCATTGTGATTATAACTCTTTTGGTCCTGCTATATATGGAGAAATAGCTAAAGCTTAAGTCATGGGATTGACTCTTTTCTATTTTAGTCAAATCTATCTTTATCTTTTCCTTTGACATGGAAAGTATATTGTAATGGAGTTGACATTAGAAAATAATTGGAGTACTACCTGAGTTCTGCATCTCCATATGTACAATTTCATATATTAAAAATACAGAGAAACATAGAAACCTATGCCAGAACCACAAATGAAGGAAGATTCAGCACAGAAACATGCCAGGCACCAGTTCACCTTGTGTTTTATCCTAAAACATAATGTCTTAGTATTTTTTGACACTTGTGAACCTTTCTACATGAAAAAAAAATATTTCGTTTTCCCACTCATCTAACAATAGGGATTCAAAAACGCCAAGAAGTGCAAAATAAGAAAAGTTTTTAAGTCTTGAGAGAAAATTTAAGCCATTTTTTAAAGAGATGGGAGAACATGTTACCCTCCTGAACAACAGGCATAAGGAGATCCACACTGCTACAAAAGAGAATGTGAGAAAAGAAATGTCTATTGCTGGAACAATGTCAAGTGTTATATATTCAATAAGAACCAAGGCCTATGGAAACAGAAGAGTTACAGAGACCACTGAACATATGGAATGAATATCAAATAGGAAGAAAAGTCAGAAACAGCACTCCTCAAGATGAAATATCATGCACCATATATAAGGAGACCTTAAGCAGAAACTAAGAAATCCCAGACCAGAGTTCTTTTCATACCCAATGCTGGTAAGCTTGGTACTGCAAATATTTTTACAAATTTCTAAAACCACCAACTGGGTGAAACCTCAAGAACAGATGAGAAAACTATAGGAATGATTTCTGGCAGCAACATGAAAATTAATTGAGGAAGGCAGCTTTTCCATGGACCAGTTTCATCTCTGATGAACAAAGTATCAACTAAAAATGATTCAAAGACCTTTGTTAGAAGGCAGAGAAGCATAACCTAGAACCTGAAGGCTTCCAGCAAGAGCAAAGGTTGGTAAGCCTTTGGCATCACTTTCACAGAGACTCACAAGCAGGAACTCTCCCCTTGCCCATCTCCCAACACATTCTACAGCTCTTTTTTAGGGTGATTTACCATATTTACTGAAATAGCAATGGATACAGTTGTGGTGCCATTTTTATAGTATTCCTATGTTTTATTTAATATGCCATTTGATAACCTTAGATTGTGGTGCCTGGAGCCTTGCTTTTCTACATAAGTCCTTGGTTTTAATTGTACTGCTATGCATAGCTCTGCAACTCATGTCAGGTTGGCAGAACTACTGAATGCATTAACTAGGTGATTCTATAGGGAATATCCTCTCATGTTACCTGTTTGAAATTGTGCTTTTCAGAAATTTATCTTTTAAATGTCAAACATGAGAACTTGCTCCCTCCATGATAGAGGTAGGAAGGGGTTGGGAAGAAGTACAGTACACCAATAAGAGCATCCTGGGGCCTAGGGCAGCGATATTTTGACAAGTTATTTAAACAGAGCCAAACCAAGAGCTCCTAAGGAACTATAATTCTTAGAGCCATCAGGATCGAATGGTCTTCTATTTCCCTTGGTCCAACAACAAAAGCAAATCACTGTCTAATAGCCATCTTTATAACCAAAGGGAACCAACTGATAAAGAATATATCTAACCAAGTTCTAAGAATATCATATATACCTCTAGGTTCAACTAGAATCAAAATTTACTACCACTGATTTTTCGCTTGTTTGTCTTAGCAATGAGAGCCAATAAACAATAAATGTGTTTCCATATTAAAGAGATCATTTTCTTAATAAGAATCAAAAGCTCATTGATATTTTACATTGATCTAATTTTATGTCTAATTTTACTGACAGTTTCCCATAATCTGCTTCTATAAATCATTCGATTTGTTTGGAGTAGACACAGCATGTACAATTTAATGCCATAAGAATTATAAAGGAACATGTTGTTGTTTTGGCTTACCACTGTTTCCTAGGGCATAACCAAGCTTAGCATCTCATGGAGTCTCAGCAAATGTCTACATAATGAAACTTGAATGGGTAAATTAATGCATACACTTGGCCGTTCTGAGCCTGTTTGCACACTGCTAACATCAAGAAACAGGTGATGGTTGCCTGCCTTTTCTTAAATGGAGACCTAATGAGATAATATATGTAAAAGTGCTGTGCTAGCTATAGATCAATAATTATGATTCGTTCAGCACATACTGTAGTAGTGAAAAAGATCATAACAGGGTTGATAAAAAGGGCTGATAAAGCATGGGCACAGAAGTCAGAGGGTTTGAACATCAGCACTGTGTCTTATTAGTTGTCTAATTTTGTCCAAGGTTTGTATCTGCCCTGAAACTCACTCTTAGGATTTGTAAATGCACTCTTAGAAGTTAATGCATGCAATCCATACATATATAACATTTTTTAAAATCTACCAGATAGATTAACAATTAGAAAAGGATTCTGTCTCCAAGAATCTTACAGACTAGAAAGGAGATAGATAAGTTATACAAATCATTTTAATACATAGTAGACAGCATGCCCTAAGAGAGCAATAAAGTACATGAACATCATTGGAAATCAATCACTCTGGCTCTTTACTTCCTCTGATGTTGTTAAGGTATACTTATACTAAATGTTAATTTCATTGTTGGGTGTTTCCTAAACAATTCTTGCAAACAGTTTTAAGCTTAAATCATGGGATGGCTTTATGACATGTATCTACATGGTAAATTCAGAAACATTTGAGCACACACTGGAAAAGCTGTATACAAACCATCAACCTCAGAAGTGTGTGTTGCATCAATGTGGTTAAAGGAACACTGAGGGAACTGATGCTTAATAGTTTGTAAATTGGGAGGAGACTTAGGGGGCCCCACCCCAAAGAACAAGAACAAAGAACAACCAAGGTGGGTTTGTTACCCCATCCTTCCACTGAAGGCCCTGTCTATCTACTGGAGGAGGTCTCTTCAGGTTCCTTCTCCCCAATGTTGGGCATTTTGGCTAAGGTCATCCCCACTGAGATCTGGGATAGGGTCACCAACCCACCTTCAAAATATTTGGCCCAGAATTGTTCCTGTCTAAAAGAAATGCAAGGACAAAAATGGAGCATAGACTGAAGGAAAGGCTATCCAATGACCAGCTCATCTTGAGACCACCCCATGGGGTGGGGGTACCAAACCCCGACACTATTACAGATGCTATATTATGCTTGCAGAGAGAAGCCTAGCATGGCTGTCCTCTGGGAGGCTCTACCAGCAGCTGACTGAGTCAGATGCAGATACATACAACCAACTATTGGACTGATAGTGAGAACCCCTGTGGAAGAATTAGGGGAAGGATTGAAGAAGTTGAAGGGGATGGCAACCCCATAGGAAGACCAACAGTGTCAACTAACTCAGATCCATGGGTGCCTCCAGAGACTAAGGGACCAACAAAAGAGGTTACATACATAGGCTGTTCTGAGGCCCCCAGCACATATTTAGCAGAGGGCTGCCTTGACTGGCCTCAATAGGAGAGGATGCACCTAACCCAGTAGAGACATGATGCCACAGGGAAGTGAGATGCCCAGGGGTGGGGCAGCACCCTCTCAGAGGGGAAAGGGGGAAGAACTCTACTAGGGGTACTAGGATGGGGGCAACAGTTGGGATGTAAATAAATAAAATAATTAATTTTTAAAAAGAACCAGTCTTAAATACATTAAGTTCAGGCTGGTAAAATAAGATTTAGACTCCTTACATCCAGTAAGAGAATGAATATGCACTGTTGGAAGCAGCTATGTTTGTGAGGATTTGTCTATAGCACAGACCATGTGAAAATGGCCTCCCAGTCATCTCCTGCTCCTGTTTTTATCCCAAATAGAAAAGAGTGTACGTAAGGGACCCCTAGGTGACCTCCAACTCAGAACTAGCACACAGATGGGCAGCAATGGCTGTAAAAATGTGAGAAAATATCTCTCCCACAGTAGCCTTAAAATAAAACAGTGAAGCTACCTTCTCTGCAAGCACATGGTAGTGAAAACTGGACCATGTTGGTGGACCAAGTTAAAACCCAAGACCTAAACTATGAAGAAATGTTGTTAGTTGTCTAATGAAAGACAAATTCTAAGCTGAAAATCATAAGACAGGAAGTAAGACACAGTTGTAAGAATCTGTGTCCAAACTTCATGTAGCATTTAGAACAAAAATGTCCATATGGACATGCTAGATGTTTTAATTGAGACTGGGGTGAAGAGACAAGTAGCATTTTCCTTCCTACCCTGGCATTTTTAGATATCTGACAACCATCACCTCTCGTTTCATCTTATACTCTGGCCACATGATTGCCTTGCCTTCTGCTTGCCTCTGCACAAGCTGTTCCCTGACTGACAAATCCTTCTTCCATTCTTTGTTTACTTCAGTCAAGCCAAAACCTAGAACAAGGCACTACGCCATAAATATCTTTTAAGCCTTCATGCAAAAGCATCCTTTAGTACACCATCTTTGAGGTACTCCTGGACAAGCTCCCTGCTTTTTCTCCCCTATACCATTTGCAACAATGTCCTTAGGCCTTATTAGCATAGTCACCCCTCTGCAAATATGACATCCTCACTCTGGAGGTTTCTCCTTTGCAATGGCCAGAACCTATTCACCTTTGACCCTACATGCAAAGTACTATACCTGAAATACTGTAATAACTCCAAAGCTTAGTTCGTGCATGCATAAAATGGAAGGGACATATCTATGTAGATACACATGTAGAGGTCAGAGGACATCTTTGTGGAATAGTTCTCTCCTTCCATGTTTATGTGGATTCAGTGACTTGAATTCAAATTACTAGGTTTGAATGGTAAATTCCTTTATCTGGTGTGTCATCTGGCCAGCTCTACAAAGACTTTTACATTTTGTTAAAGGAATAGAAAACCAGTCTCTACAACTTACTGTTTCTTCATTGTCTACTGTACACAGGAGGCTTGATTTTTAAAAGCTACCGGTGTATTTCTAAAAACACCAACACACAACAGAAAGAAAGAAGTAGCTAGAACAGAGGACCTAGAAACACTGTGGTTAGAATGATGGGTTCTGGACCTCTAACACTGCCTGCACATCTGGCTCTCACTGGACCAATCTGATGCTACCACTTCATTCCCTCAGCTTGACTCAGTTGCCTCCAGTTAAGGTAACCCTCCTGAAAAACCGGCAGGTATTTCTGAGGATAAAATGAAGATATCAAAAGTGTTCCATGCACATTTTCTGTAAAGAGCTAAGGACTTCTGTAAGGAGGCCTCAAGAGCTCTGCTTCCGAAGCATGCTCACCATGTGATGCTTACCTGTCATTCTCTCTCCCTTACCCTGGGAACAAACTGCTCATTCACAGATTGTATTTTTTTTCCTGACTGATATACTACAAACCACCTTCCTTCTATCCATCTGCCAAATAAGAATTGTTTTCTTTTCTGAGAAGGGCCCAAATATGCATTTAGTTCTGGTAACCCTGCAGTCCCTCATGTTATCCCTATTTCTCAAGGAACCTTTTCAACCAAGGCAAGCACGCATTCCTAAAGTTGAATTTAAATTTCATCTATAGTAATGATTTCTAAGCAGTACATTGCTTTTATGCCAAGAAATAAACAGGAATAAATTTCTCATTTAGTTTCATCAACCCTAATTAAACCCAGTGGGTTACATAAACACCAAAAGAAATGAAAGCATGAGGGGGTTACTTGGAGAAGAAGCATTTCAGTAGAAAAAGGGAGGAAAGACATTACTACGGACATAAACTGACTGAAGTCACACGTATATATGAAACTATCAAAGATATTTTAAAAATCAAAAATCAAATAGGTACTTTTCACTGAAAGAAAATAAAGCAAATTGTTGTAAGTCACCTCTTTACAATGATAGTGTGTTACATAAAAATCTAAATAGACGGTATTCCCTGATAAAAATAAGAACAGCATTATGTCGAAGCAAAGGAGAGACCCAGAAAATGAGTATCATCTAAATAGGTGGCCTTGAACAAATAACACAACTTCCAAAGCTTTGTTTTCCACATCTATAAGCTGCAAATGTCTATTACATATTCTAAAGCACTGAAAAATTGAGTTCTTTGGAGAGCTACAAGAGCACTTAAATATGTTTATGAAAAAAGACAACTTTGTTGGTGAAGAAAACCTCAAAATCCTTTCAATGAAAGTTTTAAATACCTGAAGAGCTATCACTAAGTATTAAACTAATGAACTGAAAATAGATTGCTTTAAAAAATGCCTTTTTACACACATAGCTAGCTTGCTAGATAAAAACATGTATAAAGAGAACTAGACTCAACTCCTGTCGAAGTGTGGTTAAGTCTTAATCATAGCCACAGGAGTCAATAATGCAGCACACACAGACGCCGAAACAATCATGCTTGGGATGTCCTGCCAGGTGCTAATAGGGATGTTAAAGAGAACTGCAATGCCAGATAGACAGTCTCACCTTTCTGCTACACACACACACACACACACACACACACACACACACACACACGGGGAGAGAGTGAGAGAGAGAGAGAGAGAGAGAGCGCATAGGACTGTACTGGAATAGAACCTAAATTCCTCAACATCACTTGCTACCACTCCACACACTGGTTTTCTCTAATTGATTTCCTCCTTCAGACCCTTATGTCTGATTGTTTATTTTTATTTGTTTGCATTTGCTATTGTTTTGCCTTTGATGTCCCTGAATACAGTCTTACATTATATTACAATAGTCTTTGCTTGTAATATTCTTCCACCATGGACATACCCCATGACTGGCTCATTTAGGCCCTCTGAGTCCAACTTACGTACCAACTCCACAGCTTATGTATTTTCTAAGCCCAGTCATCCCTGTCCCTGCCTCACCACCAGGGTATCACACTCCTTGGTACCAAGTTTCCCCTCACCCCACATTTCCTCTCAAATTCTAAAATATTATTTTCTTGTCTCCTTAAAATTGTCTGAGCCTTGGCAGGGATTGAGTGATGATGGTCTGTGCTATGCACTGTCCTCTTCTCACAGGTGCTACAATAACATTTACGCAGAAACCATGCTATAGTGCATGGGATGAATTAAGATCAATCCAACTCCAATAGCTACAACATGAGACAGTGGATCTTAAATCTTTTTTCTATAGGAAAAAATAAAGAAACACGTGTTAGAAGGGGAAAAAAATAGAAAAGGCATAAATCGTGGCTCGAGTAGGGAAAGGAATCTACACAGATTGTCCTTAAAGATGCGATCGATAAGCCTCATTGTGCGGAGTCATGAGAACTCAAAATTGCAGCTCACTTGGTACTTATCCCATGACTAAGAGATTCACTTAAAGTATGTAATCAAGATGGAAAAATATTACTTGTATGCTTTAGGAGGCTGGGCCAGCTGCCAGTACAGATCTGTAATGAATGGAGACTGGGAAGAAGGCCATGGCATGGGCTAGCCCAATGTCTTGCCATACAGCAAAGACTAGGGAGGAAGGAGTAACTGTGTCTGGAGGTGTCTGGTTTGGAATACGGAAGGTGAGAAGGTGAGGGAAGCTGATATTCCAGAGCAACATCAAGGCTGGAAACTGAGGTGTGAAGAAATACCTTGGGATTGAGTGGGAAAGGACAAATCTAGCTTGGTCTGTAACCCAGCCACTACGTAGTAAGATAAAAGAATCAGCCCTGTGAGTTTGTACAGCCACAGTCTGTATGTACCCTCATCTGGTCATCCTTCCTGCATGTGAAACCTTTGCTTTATTTGTGAATGTCCTTCGATTTGTTGGGTGTCTTTGCTACTTATAAAAATTATGAAAAGTGTACAAAATATATATGTGTTTTGAAAGTAGTATGCAATCACTTTTGGGGTTCCTTACATCCCACCTCCTCCATTAACAGCTTAGCTTCATCACTTGAATATATCCTGGCAAACTTTCATGTGGATGTTAACACACATGCAGGCGCACAAGTTGAGCTGCAGTAAAGTGGGACGTAAGTCATCAAAAATTAATTACAACAGATGCAGACAGAATGCAACATTTCAAGGTTAGCCTCATGTTCTTAATGCAGCCTTTGTACCTGTGTGTCCTCCTTGTGTTTATCAAGCCATTTCACATCACACACATGCTATCATACTTCCAGCTGAATAAAAGATACCACTCCTCTTGTCCTTTACCTTAATAGAAACAATCTCTAAAATCTATCTTCCTGATAACAGGATTCAAGTTGGGCTAAATCTATAAGAACTCTCCCTGGACCTTATCTTCAGCAAATCGTATTGTCAGGAAGTAGAAAATGTAGTTTGTCTTGCATTATCTGTAATATGAGAGACAGGCCTTCATTTTGACAAGATGCCACTGGCAATATGGGCCCTGCTGGGTGAGGAGCAGATGTAACTGTTTCTCTATTTACAGGAACAGAATGAATCTTTGGAGGGAGTAGAGGTAATTGACATGCTGTCCTCAGCCTGCCTCACAGAGGGTCTTCACAGACACCCTGATCTAAGTCACAGGAGGAGGCTGAATCCCAAAGAAAGCACATCCAGCAGGTGCTGACCTGCATACAAAAGCATCTAACAGTCAAGTCGTAGATATATGTGGTCAGACATGATTCTTAGCATTCATGTCCGCAGAGGACTGCGTGTGGACATAAAGCAAGAATATAGGGCAAGGGTCCTGCCAGAAACAAACTGAAACTGTGTCATGCAATAAGATGGGGCATTCAGTCAAGCTTGGCCAGCATGCTGGAGAAAGAGCAGAGAAGAGTCTAGCTGGTAAGATCCACTAAAAACACAGATTCTAGACCCACAGAAAATGGGACTGTTTAGACTCCAGTTCTAATCTGCTCCAACCTACTCTATCTGTGACCATGAGCAATCTCTTTGGTTTCAATTTGCTCATCTGTAAAAGGGGGATGACAGTAATTATCTCAGAGAGCTCTTATGGATGAGGCCCTATAACCTTTATACAATATTACAATCACCAAGTAGGTATTACTGTCATGAATAGTTTGGACAGGACTCAAGGGGTAACATAACAAAGCAAGTATTGTTTTTATTACTTCTGCTCCTAAGATCTGCTTTATGCTAGCAGAACTGGTACCTCAGATCAAACTCACAGCCAAATCAGCCTTATCTATCTATCTATCTATCTATCTATCTATCCATCTATCTATCAATCATCTATGTATATATCCATGTATTTATCTATATACCTATCTATATATCTATCTACATATGGATGGATGGATATACATCTATCTATCATGCAGTTGTGTACTCACACAGTAGTGTGCGCACGCATACTAGTCATAGGGCACATGTAGCAGTCTGAGGACAATTTTCAGGAGTCAGCTCTTTCTATTCTGTGAGTTCTGGAGATTGAACTCTAGTTGTCAGGCTTGACAGCCTTTTTCCCTGTGTTATATTGCTAGACCAATCTAAGCATTTTTACAAAGCTTTAACGTAACTCTCATTCAATATCATCTTTGACTGAAAGAATATGTCTAGCCTATCAAGCAAACCTAACGCTCACTGGTGAAAAGGCAGACCCATTCCCCAGCCACAGCTGAAAAAATGTTTCTACTAGTTATCAGGGAGCTCTGGTTTTCTATCTTGGTGTATCTCTGCCCTTGAGGTATCTGGTGTGTGTAAACTGATTTAATTTAGCCAATGAGATATTAGCAACCTTGACATATACAAGGGTCTTGGATGAGCTTGAGAAATTTAATTTGGTTTGCTGGCATTCTGATGACCCGTCAGGAAACAGCTTTTCTGAGAAGCTCATCCGAATGAACAGGCATAGAGGGGACCTAAACTTAGCCTGCAGACCACAAATATATGTCTCAAAGCTTACAGCGGACCTTCTCCACCAAGACAACACTCAACTGTCTGAGCAGCTGTTGAAGTGAAGGGATACTCCTGAAGATAAATGCTTATCACGAGGCACCACATTGGAGGATGGCTGTGGTGTAGATATCTATAGAGCATTTGATTTGTCATATAAAGTATAAGATAATCCCTACTAATCTTCAATTAACTTTTCTTTATTCTTTCAGGCTCTGGGAACTTACACGAATTGTGTCTCATATATTTTCTTACTACCTAGTTAACCTCACTAGTTTCACATTTCTGAGAGTCAGGTCTTACAACTCTTACAAGGATCTGTGATTTCAGCAAACAATAGCCAGTAAATAAATATTTGTTAACTAAGTAGATGACTTTCAGACATTTTAAAAGTTTTTGTAATGTCTGTATAATTTGTATACAGAAACATACACATAAAGAGACTGATGACTGATCGATCGAGTGATTGATTTACAAGCATTTTGGGATTATCTCATAACAAAAGCATCATTCTATACTGTCTGCTCTTCACCTTACTATTTCAACTTGAGATGTATGCTGAAGAATTTCCAACCTCAGCATATGTGTTCACTTACATTATTTATCACACTGTCCTACTCTATGATCTCTGTTTTGAAGCCACATCTTTTTGGTGTTTGTGTGGAGTTCTTTAGGTTTTTCCATTCAACATGATGCACCTACAAAACTCTTGTGTCTTAGTTAGGGCTCCTATTGCTCAGATAAAAAATAACTTGGGGAGGAAATGATGTATTTTGCTTACATGTACTGAGCACTGAGGAATCATTGAGGGAAGTCCCAGCAGGAACTCAAGGCAGGAACCTAGAGGCAGGAACATAAGCAGAGGCCATGGAGAGCTCTGCTAACTGGATTGCTCCTTATGCCTTTTCTATCCTTCTTTCTTGTATCACCCAGTATCAGGTGATACTGGTAACCCAGGAATGGTAATACCCACAGAGAATTGGACCCTACCACACCAATCACAAATTAAGAAAATACCCCATAGACTTGTCCAAATGTGAGTCTTACGAGGACATTTCGTCAATTCTCAGATAACTCTAGCTTGTTTCAAGTTGACAAAACAAAAAACAAATGAGCACCAGCCAGGACAACATATCTCTTGAACATAGTTGGTTACCACATAGTTGTTCTGAAATGCAAATATTGTATAAGAACAATATCTGGAAACATACAGTTCTATAGTCCTCTAGTCAAGGAGACTACCAGAATCAACTTTCTATACCTTGGTTAAGAAAATAATGAATTGTTTCTCCAGACCTGCTACAACATCACTTCAGAACACTTAAGTTTTTGTTTTGTGTTGTTTTTTTCTGTTTTAACTCTTGTGTGTTAGGCCCTCTGCTTTCTTCTTCTCATTTTCAAGGCTCTGATAACTGGACATCTAAAGTGGTTTGACTTCCCTGATGAGAAAGAGAGTTTTGTGATCAGAGGCTTCATTACACTTCTTCCAGCCTTGAGATTAGATACTTCATTATTATGAACATACCTTGAGAACAAGATAATCTAAACCTTAAGACATTTATGATGTTTTTCATTTCCCAAACAAGGGTTTAATTAAAGAATTAAATCTATACAAAACAAAACCAAAGAAATCATCTTTGTAATTTGAAACAATGTGAAGATCATTCAGTTATACACAAGTTTTGCTCTGGGCACAGAGTGACACTTATCTAGGATTAGGGTGTCAATTTGGGGATGGTGAAAGAAGACACTAGGTATAAATAATCTCCTTTCTTCTTTGCTATGCTTCTAATTCTATGTTCTTCAAAATAATTGCTGCTATTGTCAAACAGAAATGAAAAGAAATAAAGAGATAACATTATTTCTTCCATTAAGTATAGAAGACAAGAGGAAAGGAACTATGTGTGATAAAATATACCACTTCACTAATCAATAATAAATCTGGCCATTTGCCTCCTGATGTGGAACATCTTCCCAGGATTGACATTGTTGGTGAATAATGCAAATTGTTCACTTGTGAAAGCAAATAACACAAAACATCTTTGCTATATACTCCTATGAGCCATGGGCCCCAGAACATGTGTGTGTAACAGTGTTTCTGTTATAAGGGCTCTGGTACTGTAAAATATATATATATATATATATATATATATATATATAGAGAGAGAGAGAGAGAGAGAGAGAGAGAATTATATGTTATATAATATATATACTATATATATATAATATACTATATAGTATATTATATATATAAAGAAGAGGTAAATAAGCAGGAAGTGAATGAGATTTACATACAACATGGTCATGTACTTTATTACATATAATTTAAATATTAATTTCAGTGTTTTACCTATGTTACTAAAAGTATTTGCCTAGCTAAGATTAATTCTAAATATATCTATGCAAGTTTAGTGTAGTAGAGTTTTGGGCAAACTAGAAGTCTCACCTAATCTTATAAACTTTGTTCACTCCTATGCTAATACTTCAACCCAATGACCAAATATGACAGTAAACTGACCACAAAATTCTCTGTAGAGAGTAATCTATAAAACAGAAAGCTAGTAGTTTTTTAGAGTCATTGTAGCCATAAAACAGGAGAAAGCCACAGTCGATCAGTCTAGGCCACAGGAATCAAGAAACCATGCTTGCAAATTTCTTTCTGGAAATTTCACTCATATCACATTGTAAGATTCCTGATGATGTCCATCACCAGCAAGGTAGAAACAGAGACTTCCCTTTGTCTCCATGCAGCTTCAGAGAGTAGCAAAGGCTGCAGGAGGCACATGTCTGGAGATATGACTGGCAATCAGGAAAGTTATTTTCTCACAGTTACCATACCCTGTCTCTGTTCATAGCTCAGGAAAAAAAACCTTAAGATTATAAGGAATATCCACTTAACGTATTTACAGATCCTATATGCCAGACTACATCAGGGTAGACCCAGGAGGCTGTGCAATACCATATAAGGAGTACACAAGAACACATATGGAATAGGTACACACTGCATGAGCTTTGATCCCACAAGTGGCCACCTAACATGATGTACATGCCAAGGATTAAACACCAGAAGCAGCATATGAAGTGAGAAAGTACAGTGGACAGACCACTGTGCTCTGCCACTTAGTAACTATTCAATGAGATTGAGTTCTTCAAGGTTCAACCTTTCCATGTCCAAGGATATTGTCACTGTTCTCATTAAAAATAATAAAGATTAAATGATATACACAAAACATTTAGCATGTACCTACCTCATGTAAAGAGGGACAAAATATTGCTTAATTTTCATGGTTACTAGTACACTGTTTGCTATATCTATTCAATAAACACTAGCTTGCTATTACAGATACACTCCTGGGTCTAAGCTCTAAACCTTCTATAATTCAATTACGGCTTTGCTCTGGTAATTGAAGCACAGGTTTCCAGTCTCCCAGACCAGTTCCACCTTGCTCCACAGTGGAGTCTGAAGCACAAGGAGTCTCAGCAGAATGATACACATTGGCTTTCTGCTCCTCTTTCCTAATCTGTGAGTCAAGTCTGAGGGACAAACATGGTATTAACTATCACATTCTATGGAGCATAACTCACTTAAATCAGACCAATCTGTTATAGTACTACTATTAGCTTACAGTACTTATGTTAGAAACAGGAGACATAACAAAGATCTGAGATGCTTTGGAGAGTGGTCAGGTAGATGTCAAACCTGCTTGATTTTTGTGGTTTCCCTAATCCCACACACCAACACAAGCCATGCCAAGCTCCATCTTAGCTTTCAGGCCTGATATTTGAGGTGAACCTGAATGCCATTCTTTGGATAGCTGGTCATGGAAGGAACTAATATGTTTTGAACCATACCTATAAAATGCTTACATTTCTTATGCACAAGTAATGGCTTTTGCATCAGATTTGTCTACTCACAAGCAACTGCAAAAAAGGCCCGAAGAACAATGATAACAATAATAGCACTAACTAGTGCTAATTGGGTAGTTAACTATGACTCAAGGCCTGCACTAACCACTTTGTAAATGCTATCATACTTAAACCCTATAGCGCTGTGGTTCACTGCGGAATAGAGACATCATGTGAAATGTAGAAGATATATGTCTTTGCCAATATGTGAACAATGTGGTAGGTGCTAGAATAAAATGACTGATTTCTATAATTAAACAACATCTGCTACCCAGAAATAAGAGATAGTTTTTAATAATAAAAATATGTCCCCCATAAAAGTGAAATCTTAAATTTCTCCCATCTATACTTGCAAGCAACCTTTACATTTGTCTAAAATAACATTCTATGGTTAAGACCTTGCATTTCTTAAAGAAGTATCCAATCCTATCATACTTATGTATGCTCATCTGAGATTGACCATAGATATTGTACATAAGTTAGATCAGATTTCTATTGTTGCTAGCACCACTTAAGAGATTAGAAAAAAATGAGGCAGGTAATTTATACAGCCAGTGGTACTAAAGGGAGGGGTCATCTAACTTCACGTCTGGTTTACTCCAAAGTCACAACTATTGCAGACACAGCATGCAATTTACCAAATGACAAGGGAACTATATCAAAAAGGTGATGAAAATTATTTCCAACTTTAAATCACCAATTTGTGACTCTATTGATTTTTTCCATGACTACAAGAAGAAAAAAAATGACAAAAGACAAAAATTACTCATATATTTTATAACCATCAGCTACACCACTACTCTGAACATACCCAGTACTCTGCACATGATTAGGACCATAAACCTTAACAAATTGAGGATCATCTCCTCAGTAATTCAATCTGGAAGAAAAATCACTATAAATGAACAGTTATATATAAAAAAATAAGTGTGCTCAGACATATTATCAGAGGCAGAAGGACACACAGGACCAGCTACCAGGGATCCAATGACTATAATACCTTTAAAGAAATAACTTCAAGTCTCTTTTAATAGGCCTATCACTATGCCCTAGATAGAAAACATTCAGCTATGGAAATATATCAAGACAGTATCTTGATTTACACTGAAGGATCAAGTATATGTTTTCTCCCATGAAGCAAGAGACTCCAAAACAAATTGTTTTATGATGTTACATTTGAAAGGTCTGATAAGTTCTACTAGTTTCATAGCATAGGTCTCAGAACCTTGCAAACAAACAAAAATAAAATAAAACACCAAGTCCTAGGTTATGAGAATGCTATTTTCATGGTTTATGTGAATCAGCGCAGGTAGGGCACATTGAGTTACTAATCTCTTGGCTTTAATAAATGTGTTTACAAGCTCAGCGAAAGCTGCTTGATTCAATGTCTCATAGAGCACTCAATTTTGGTAAATTAAAGTTAATAACATTTCTCCATGAGCTACAATATCATTGTATTGTGAATCACAAAGAAAACAGAAGCTGAGCAGAGTGGCAGCAAGGAAAGCCTTTTCACCCTGCAAAGCTTCAGACATGAGAAAGGTTGAGAACATATGACCAGCAAATGCAGAAATAGGCAGGCAGTGGAAAGCACGTAACTGGGGTGTGTGCTATGCCACCCACCTATCCAAATTCTCTCCAATTGCACAAAGGCTGCAAAATTAAGTTATCCTAGAAACCTGAGAGAATACAAGTGGAGGATGGAAATAAGCACAAATGCTTAAATCTCATATATCCCTGTAACTACTAAGCATGGAATCTGGCCTTCAGAAATGAAATGCCCCATTGATAACCTATGTTACAAAGGTGAGAAAAACTACATATCCTTGCTCCTGTTTACTGAAAGAAATAGATGCCACTACTGAATGAAGTTCTTTTATACCTTGGAGGAGTTTATAAATAACTTTTAATGTTCTACTTTATAATTAATGCCAAGAATACTACTGTAGACAACTGCAGAAGCAATGTAATGCAATTATCTATTGTATATTTCCGTTGTTCCCTTTAAACTAATCTCATGCCTCTACTCCTCCACACTGATTGGAAGCAAGCGATATTCTCCCTTTGAGCCTCTGTGTCACGACTCTGTAACTCTTGCTCTTTTAATTAGTCCTTTCTGCCTGTGGAGTGTCAGAATTACAGGCTATGGCTGTCTATGGTAGCCGACTCACTATTTGAAGCCAAGCTCATTCTTAATTAAAGCAACTTACATCTGAACAGCATTGCTCTGTTTATACAATGTTCTCACGGCTATTATTGCCTTTGATTTGCACAGTAAATCTGTAAGGGAGACAAAGTAGGAATGACTGTTTTCAGTGGGCAGATGAGGAAGCAAATCAAGATGTACTGGAGGTCACAGGTGTGTGTCATATCCAAAGCAAAACTTAGCACTTCTGCAAGTGGCTTTATTCTCTTTCCATAGTTAGTGTCCATTCCCAATTAAAAAAAAAAAAAAAAAAAAAGCCCAGCTTCTCCATATAAAGCACTCAGAGACAAAAGCTGCAATGGGGTCATTATAAGACAATACCAAATTCAGATAACTAAGTAGTATGTGCTTTAGAGAACTTGCCTGAAAACATGTCAATTCAAAAGTCATTTGAAATTTGACATGGGCTCAAACATACATATACTTGGCATAGGAGAAGAAGCTATGAATCTTGCCTTGGGATGCCTGTGGTGATACCTTGGTCATACATACTTCTCAACATATAGTTAAGAAGAGCGTAGTTTCTTCACATAAAGGCATGCTACTGAAAACTTTGTCCAGATGATCGAGAGTTTAGTTCAGAGGGAAACTTGGCCCTTGGTCCTGAGACTGCCACAGTCTTCTAGGAAGTGGGAGCCATTGCTTCATATCAGCTCTTGCTCGAGGGAGCTTCTCTTCTAATCCCCACTACTTACCTAAGTTAGGCAGTCTTGTCATAGGCTGAATAATATATTTCAACAATGGCAATTAGAAATATTTGCTGTGAAGTGCAACAGAGATGTATTGCTTGTAATGACATTCTCCTAAACTGACCTCTTTTTAGAATAACATAGCACCAGACCCTTCTCACGTATTTAAAATAAGCTATACATTCCGACAAACCCTGTGTGTTTTAAGGAGTAACAAATAAAATCAAGAGAACTGGTTGAAATGAGACAAGAATGTTTCTAATTAAAACAGGATCAGCCATATGTGTGGCATGGTCACTTGATTTTCCAGGAGTTGACAAGATGACTACTTACAGGCATGGGACTTACATGTAAAACAACACATCAAGGTATATGCAAAGTACAGTCCAGCCACATACAAGCAGGATAATTTTAAGCAAAAATCATTTCAACCATCACTTTCCTATTATAAAGTGAAAGATCACAATTCCCATTGCAGTATAACTCAAGGGCTTGGTATGAGGAGCCTTTGTGTACCCTGTCATCTACACAGTAATGTACAGAACAGCTATCTATTTATACTCAGTACCAGGTATTCAGATTAGGCCATAGACTTTATCAGACTTTTGTATTAGTCCCATGAAAAGGTATTGATTAAACAATCACAAACATTTAAAATGAAAACTGTGTTAAATGTTTTTAAGGGAGCATATATGATATCGTGGAAGGCGGTAAGGTAAGGTCTCTCTGGTGAGTGGGGCCAGGAGATAAGATGGTAAGTGTAGAAATGATTGAAAAATAGAAATCTGAGGTAAGAGTGAGTGCTAGCCAACTAGTATCAAAAGTGGCTCTAAGCAGAAATCTTTAGCAAGGAAGGGCCTCAGTGGAAATAGGGAAGTTTAAGAGAACAGACACATGGAAGTAGGGCCATGATTAGGTTGAAAGGGCAGTGAGAACACACAAATACATATATATTCTAATTACTCTTTCCCCTTCTCCTTTTCACTCCATGCCTCCTCTCCTTCCCCTACCCATCATGTTTCCAGACTTATGATTTTGGTTTGGTTTTATGACCAATAACCAGAACCATGAATGTACAACTGGATTGGATGAAGACATTGAAGCCTGGTGAACTCATCAGTAGGGATACAACTGATGGTGATGCCCCATCTCCTGAATCTATCATCAAGATCCACTCCTGGATTTAAAAAAATAAACTCTAAGAATACTGGATAAATACTATGCCTACCCCACAGAAAACTTCTTTGCCCCAATCTTTTACACTGTTCTCCAGACTGCACATCTTTCTTTTGCCTTGAAGATTTCAAAGCAGGATACTCACAGAAGCCCAATATCGTTGATGAATGCACCCCACAGCCTGGAGGGAAAACAGCAGCAAATTTACACAATGAAGTATTACTTAGCCATTAAAACAAAATCAACATCTTGAAATTTGCAGCAAATCGATGGCAATGGGAAAAAATCATCCTGAGTCAGGTATCCCAGACTCAGAAAGATGAATCTGCTCTGTATAGGTATATTAGCTGTGAAGTCAATAAGAACCAATCTACAATTCATAGAACCATAGAAAGTAAGAATAGAGTGAGGGACTCGAGGAAAAGCATCGATCTCACTAAGAAAGAAAAATAGAATAAATAGTTATGGATAGATGGTAGGGGACTGGAGTGGGTGGATCAAGTGATGAGCAGGAGAGTGGTAGCTGTGTGAGCAGGGGGAGACAGCGAAAACTAAGGGCATTCAGGGGTAATACAGTTGCCTCCCTTTTATGGTGTCTCCTTTTAATATATTTTTATCAACAACCAGAAAAATGCCCATTTTGTTTGCCATGTGTGTTTAATAACCTAGATGGAAATGTACAATATAGGACCAATAATAAGAACATCATAAAAGGATGTTTTTCTGCAACAAAGTGCAGAAAACCAAAGTAGTTCTCAAGAAAAGCCTGGTTAGATCTGTGCATTTGAGGCATGCCTGGGATCATTCTCTAACTGTCAAAGACAGAAGTCTATGATGCAATGTTGTGTGTTATGGACACTAGAATCTGGAGTCTCGAGTTAGGAGAAGTGAGGTATGTTACGCTGAGTGGTTCTGAGTATTCTCTCAGACAGTGCTGGGAGAGCCCACGAGTTGAATGGCAGTCACAGTTTATTAGAAACCTAATGTGTGCCAGATAATGAGATAGATATATGACAATAGGATAAAGAATCCCACATTAATGATTCAGTGTGTGGTCCTATAATTATTGATTATCCTTACACTCTCTATTGAACTTGATGGCATAGTTTTCCTTTTTTAAAACCTGGATCTGACTCTTGGATTAAATGGACTCTGAAGTTTCCTCAGCCACTAAGATTCTCTAACCTAATAGTTGTTAACAACTATGGGGGCTGTGTTGGTTTTTTTAGTACTGGGAATGGGATAAGGGCCTCACACATCCAACCACCAAACTACATCCCCTGCCTCTGTTCTTACTTTATATTTTGCATCAGGGGCTTACTAAATTGCTCAGACTTGAACTTTCGCTATAGCCCAAAATGGGTCATGACATTTCCATCCTGTTGATAGCCTACAGAAGACCTAGGATACAGACCTGGCCTGGATGAACTATGGCATTTGATCCAGAAGTTCACTTTGACATGCAACTTGACTAAGTCCATGACCTTGACAAACACCCAAATCCAAATTTTTTGCTTCATTTTTCTGTTGCGGTAGAACATTGTAGTTGTTTATTTGTTTATGTTCTAATGTTCTCACACGGTTATAGTTAAAATTATTTGGAAACACTAGTAATAGAATTATTACTGAAAATACCGAATAGTTTATTTTTAGCTTCAAGAACAAGTGGATTCAAACAGTTTTCAAATTAAAACAGATTTGAGAAATATTTGAAATGCTTATATTCTGAAAACAAATAGATAAAAATCTTATAAGGTCCTATAAGAAGAAGAAAAATAGCAGTGGACTGTACAATGTATTAACAACTGTATCCATGAGATTAATCAACTTTGTTAATCAATATATTTTATGTTATTTGTAATATTTTATCTATAGACCTCAGTAAGTTCTCTTTCCCATTTATTTATGGATTTGTTCATTTATTTATTGTCAGGCTAGGGCATAAGGGAGAGGAAAGAAGGTAGAACACTGACAATTCCTAGAATTTCAAACTTGACACAGAGAATACAATACCAT
This sequence comes from Rhynchomys soricoides, assembly GCA_019843965.1. Lineage (NCBI taxonomy): Eukaryota > Metazoa > Chordata > Mammalia > Rodentia > Muridae > Rhynchomys > Rhynchomys soricoides. Next base: position 2,714,035 of record JADRCH010000166.1, on the reverse strand, counting down.
TCTTAAATCATTCACCTTAGTTGATATATAAATAAGACTTGCTAGACTACAAAACTTTCTGTTTCTTACATTTGATTAGAGATAAAGGACATCAATGGCATAGAAGTGCCAGAAGTATATGCAGGAGGGAGCTACAAGGTGTGGGTTCTGAGGAAAGATCATGGTGGTGGTGCAGTTGTTGCCCAGGACAACAAAGAGACCTAAGGGAAACTAGCACAGGGATTCCAAAGTAAGGTCCTCAGATAAACAGTTCCAGTCTTGCTGTGAACCCTGCTAGGGATGCAAATCCTCTGGTCAGCTCCATATACACCAAATCAGAAGTCTGGGGGTCAGCCTTCAGCACCTAGTGTTCTAAAAAACCTCCCAGGCAACTCTAAATTTAGGAGCTATGAAATCCAGATAAATCTTTCAAGGTAAGAAATAGAAAAACAGCATTGCTGAAGAGGCCAGGATACTAGAGAAATACTGAGACAAGTCAAACATGAGCCCAGATGTCTGCTTTCCCAACTGGTGCCATTTTTCTGAAAGGAAAAGAAGTGGGGAACCTGACTTCTTACATATTTTAACCATCTTATAATTTAAGCAGTCTCTCTGTACAGACCTAATTATCCTAGAATTCACTCTGGAGACCAGACTTGCCTCAAACTCAGAGATTTACCTGCATCTACTTCCCACAGGATAAGTACTATAAGGCATCTTATGCTGACAGCAGACTTTGGAGCAGGAAAAGTGATCTACCACACAGCTGGTAATTTTTCCCTGGTAAGCCAAATATCAGTGTGTGTGTGTGTGTGTGTGTGTGTGTGTGTTTGTGTGTGTAGTATGTGTGTTTATGTGTGTATGTATGTTTGTGTGTGTGCGTGTGTGTGTGTGTAGTATGTGTGTTTGTGTGTTTATGTGTGTATGTATGTTTGTGTGTGCGTGTGTGTGTGTGTGTAGTATGTGTGTTTGTGTGTTTATGTGTGTATGTTTGTGTGTGTGTGTGTGTGTGTAGTATATGTGTTTGTGTGTTTATGTGTGTATGTATGTTTGTGTGTGTGTGTGTGTGTGTGTGTGTGTGTGTGTGTATACACACACAGACACATTCATGTGCATAAACATTTGGGATGAGTATTTATTAATAGTCAAAATCACTTTTTTCACCTGGATCTTATAGCTTTAATCTCACTTAACTCTGATATGCCCATTTACACTTACTTATTTGCCTGTCTCTCCCTCCCCTCAAATAGTCACAATCTTACACTGTCTTTTTACTTTTGATTCTAGATTTTAGGAAAGACAATGAAATTTTTGACTGAATCCTGAGTCTAGCTCATTTCACATATGGTGATCTTCAGTGAGTAAGTGAGCCATTTTGCTTTTTAGATGGAGCAAGCATGATTTACGCAAGTGGTGAGAAAACTTCTTATCCTCCAAGAAAATAGATGACTCCCACCATCACAAAATTAAACATTTAATTATGCATATGCATATATGGATAGGGTGTACCTGCATAACTGCAGTACCCCGTGACATCAGAGGCACTGAATTCTCCTACAGCTTGCAGAAAGTTGTAAGACACCTGATGTGGGTGCTGGGAACCAAACCTGAGGCCTCAGAAAGAGTAGTATGTGCTTTTAATTGCTGAGTCATGTCTGCAGCCCCAGAAACTGCTTTCCAATTCATAAAAGTCTAGCTAAGTCTGTTTTGTAGCAATGCACAGACTTTTACATGCCAACTCGCCAACAACAGTCACTCTTTCTGAAAGCTAATTATCTCCAGTGCCAGACTAACTGTATGGTCGTTGTCTGGTTGCTTGGGTACATGATCTTACTGATCAGTACTCTGTTACTCTCCTCCATAAAAAACCACTCAGCTTACAACCATACCATTTTCTCAGATTTCACAAGGTTTGTGCCTATTTATATATTTGTATTTTATCTGTACACCTTCTTCTCCTCATACCTTACTCTAGGGTTACCTATTTTTTGTTAGTATCCTTTCTAGATGTGTTGTGGATGAGGTCCTCTCAGGCCATGGATGTGTTTTGTTTTCTTCTTACTGTAAACAGGGAAACAATTACAAAGCAATGGTTAGTTTCTTTTGCAACTTTGAGGGTGTTATTCAGGTCATTGAAGATGCTACTGTATTATTTTGAGGTCCTTAGTGAGTTGTCTTTTACTCTCTTGGTGCTCTCAAGACCTTCTTCTAGGGTCCACATTTCAATTTATTTATAGTATGTCTATGAATGGACTCCATGTTTTATTTACACTATTTGTACTACCTGTACTTGTAGATAAACATCATTTGTTTCAGGGAATCCTCAGCCACTACTACACATTGTGTCTCCTTCCACATCTGGGACTTACAAAACTAACGTTTCAATTTAGCCTCTCAACGTAAAAAGTAAATTTTATATTTATTTACTGTTTGTTTGTGTGAGGTGCAGGAGTCATTTCCATGGCTTGCTTATAAAGGTCTGCAGCCAACTTGTGAGAGCTGGTTGTCTCCTTCCGCCAAGTAGATTAAAGAAAGGGACTGAGTTCAGGTGGCTGGGCTCAAAGGCTAGTGGTTTTGCCATCTGAGATAGCTTGAATGTCTTTATCCTCTCTCTTAGCATCCCTCTTAGACTAAATTCCTGTCTGGGTATGGAATTTTGGAGTAATTCTTTTTTCCTGTCACTTCAGTTCCGTGGTAGTGTTCATCTATCCATTAAGTTCTTTATTCTATTGTCATTTCCTTTTGAAAAGTTAAAGGATCTACCTCTTTATAAAATATTCATAAGCATTTCATATGGTCTTCTGTGAGGCTCACATTCTAAAGAATTATCTTTTATTCCTTCTTTAAACATTCATATACAGTTACTTTCTCTTCTAAATCTGCTATGTATCGTACTGGAAATTCTCAGAAGCTCAACTCTGCTTCTTGCTTTTCTTTCTGGTATTTCTGACAATAGATGCCTTTCTTGTATATCTTTACCAGTTTTGATTGTAGAATCTCCTTTTACATATGTACCTTTTACATACAGGATTGTTATCAGTCTATACAAGGAGGTGTTTTCCAGAGAGAGAGATTTATGACTTCTTTTGCTAGAAGTCAAAAGTCACTAAGCTAGGATTCCTTGGCCTTGTTTCAGACTTGAGTTCAGGGTGCCTGGGCTTAACTCACAACTGCTTACTCGAGGCTGACATGAATTGATAGCCATATGGTAGTCTGAATGATTTCCATCTTTTTCGGTTGCTACTTGCTCAGCACCCCTCTATTTGGGTTTTGGTTCAAGGTTTTGAGATTTTGTTTAAGTATTAAAGTAATATAGATGAAAATTTCCCTTGTTCCTCAAAATCTAGCAATGAAAAGAGACAGAATTACCTGTGATTCAGATAAATGTCAGAATATACTGACATTGAAAGTATATATAATCACATTGAATTTTCAATGGCATGAGTTCAATTGTTGCATCCAGAGTCATATAAAATTTTCCGCCATCCCACTCAAGGGTGGATCTTCAATGGGGCACTGGCAATGTCCCCAAATACACTACTCTACTCGATACATGTTCTTTGCCTTGTGGTTTGAGACAAAGCTTATAAAGCCCCATAGACAGATACACTTAGAGAATATATTTTACATATGCAGGGTTCTTAGTACTTTCATGATTCCCTATATGATAGAAACATCAGGTATAATTCCAGAATTCTGTCTCTGGGGCAATAATCCTCATTGGGCTTCTCAATAACTTCAGATAGGAACTAGAGACCAGAGAGTTAAACAAGCTTCTAGGGGTTGAACATTTAATCCAGAACCTCTCAGCTCTGAAGGCAGAAAGGCTAAAATACAAATTGACACCCAAAGGTCCATGTACTGGCTGGTTTTGTGTCAACTTGACACAAGCTGGAGTTATCACAGAGAAAGGAGTTTTAGTTGAGAAAATGCCTCCATGAGATCCAACTGTAAAGACATTTTCTCAATTAGTGATCAAGGGGGGAAGGCCCCTTGTAGGTGGTGCCATGTGTGGGCTAGTAGGCTTGGGGTCTATTAGAAAGCAAGCTGAGCAAGCCAGGAGAAGCAAGCCAGTAAAAAAACATCCCTCCATGGCCTCTGCATCAGCTCCTGCTTCCTGACCTTCTTGAGTTCCAGTCCTGACTTCCTTTGGTGATGAACAGCAGCATGGAAGAGTAAGCTGAATAAACCCTTTCCTCCCCAACTTGCTTCACATTCATGATGTTTTGTTCAGGAACAGAAACCCTGACTAAGACAGTGGGTGACTGTATTGTCCTTTTCTATGAAACAAAGATGCCCCAAAGCTCTAGTTTTAAAAACTCCACACTGCTGAACAAGAGTAGGCACTTTGAGGGTCACACCCAAAGAGGGAGTATGGAAACCCTATGTGCTAATTGGACCTAACCAAACACATCCATATGTTCATTGGCTTACCTACATCCTCTGGAACCTGGGATATTTATAATAAAGCAGTGACTGGGTTCCATGTGTGTCAGGGCGTGTATGTACACACACACACACACACACACACACACACAAACACACACACACACACATACATTACTGTGGCAGATTAACTGAACTTAAAAGAGAATTCTAGAGCATGGGTCATAACCTGGTGCTGCATACTTGCAGATTTGAATGAGGTTAGTGCTGAAGTCCTGTTAGGGCAGAGTACATGATACTATCTCTAAATTGACTATGCTAGGACTGAATTGTACGACATCCCTCTAGTGTCTGCTAGAGAACTCTTCACTTGGTCAAAAGCAAAGTGTTCTGCATTGACTGAGGTGGTGTTTGAATGTAAAACTACTTTGTTTTTCTTCAAACAGGGCTGATAACTTCACCCACTGAATCCCAATAAATTCAGTTTCAAACATATATTAATACTTTAAGTCTTAATTACATACACTATTTATTAGTCTCGATCCACTCTGAGCAGTATATACTGTGTCTAGAATCTTTAGAGGTATTCCCCAGGACTCAGAGCATAAAAGGTCATTGATCAAAAGAAAATGGTCAACCTCAATGTATAAAGTTTACAAAACTAAATTAAACATAGAATTATTAAATAATGGCTGGTGAGATGACTCAATAAATTGAAGAATTTGCTACACAAGCCTGAAAAGCTGAATTATATCCCCAAAACCCAGGGAAAGGCAGAAGAGAACTGAACTTCAAGAGCCTCTCTGATCCCTACACATAGGCCACCGCAGAACACATGTGTCAGCACATATAGTGTACATGCTCGCATACACATCTACACCACATACACAGAAACATATGCACATGCAAAATAAAATACATTTTTTTAAAATTACTTAATGAAAGTGCAAGTGTTATAGAATTATCCATCTTTTACTTCTCAAATATGATTCATCTACTTATTAGAATAAAATAAACACTAAAACCTATAAACACACAAAACATTATCTTAATATTTTATCGTATTTTGAGACAGGATCTTGTGTATCCCAGACTGGCCTGGAACTCACTGTGGAGCAGAAGATGGCGTTGAGCTACCGATCCTCTTGGTTTCACTAGGAATGCAAGCTTGTGACACCACACCAGGTGAATATGGTAGTAACGACGGAACCTAGGGCTTTGTGCACATTACGCATGCACTTCATACCCTCAACTTTGCTCTCCTTAAAATCAATAATTGAAGTTATTAAAAACCTCCAACACCAAGAAGGATGAAAAATGTTATCAGTATTGCCTCAAAGGAAGATTTAAAAAAACCTTAATTTTGCATATAATAAGTTACATCCTTTTCTGGATTAGTGTCAGTTTCTGCTACATTCTGAAACAAGAGAATGGAATCAGGAACATATTTCTTCCTCTGGGTTTCAAAAAACCCAAACAGACCTAATGATACAAGCTCAATCCCTTGGAGAATGCAATTACGAAGCCTCTGGCTGTTCAAGACCAATTTGTAATCAGAGCATCAAGTCACACTGTACGGAAATGTCAGCTCTGACACAGCCTTGATGAGCTAAGATTGGACGCATGGGCCAGTTTATCATATTATCTCAACTGCCCTCTTCAGAGCTGGCAGGCCCAATTTGAGTGTAAAAAGGATTCCGCTCTGAGTGATGCGCACAGCTGAAAGAGAACTGCCCAGATAGTATTTTACATTGCCATGGTTTTCTTTAACAGAAATAAATGCACACATAAATATCATCTAACATAAATATTTTCCCGAAATTAAGTGGCATGTGATATATTTGTCTATCCTCAGTCTCCATCAAGTCTGAAATGGAAGTCTTGGTAGGATGTAAGATTCGCTTTTGCTATTACGGGTGTATATTTTATTCAACAAAAATAGATTAACGCACATCCAGCATGTGTGTTCAGTCTCCCTTTAGTTCCCTATTTGTGAAGAGTAGAGGGAATTCTTGGAAAATCATAGGAGAAGTTTCTATACGTGGGATGGGGACAGCCTGTTAATTCGCCATGCTGTGTAATTTCAGCCTCCTGCTTTGATCAAACAAACTAGTTTTAAAATGGTAATGACCTATAACTTTCAATAAGAAGTATAATTTCCCCTTACTTTAGTTGGTATGGATTTCTCACTGATTGAAAACCCACTTCCATTGAGTGCTCTGCCCAGTAGCTTCCATGAGGCCACCCCGATCCCTGCTGTTATCTTACACTCATAGGCTACGGCGATCAGGGTTTCATGTGTGTTTCTTCATATGCTTGTTCACTGGGTACATTCCAATGATTCTTATAATATCAGCAGGATTAATAGGCAAACAATTTTTACTGAAAAATACCAAATTCAGTAATAGAAATGCATTTTTTAAAAAAAAAATAATAGCCATGTAAGCTTCTTTACTAATCCATCCCATAATGAGGCCTGGGCAGTTCAGATGATGGAAGGTTCTGTGTTTATTTCAAGGTTCTCCTCTGGCCCAGTGTAACCCCTGGGGGTCTGCATGCTCTTATGCACTCCCCCACTCACCCACACTGCTTTCCCTATTGGGTCTCAAATGTGAAGCACAGAACACAGAACATCTCTGCTCCCTCTCCCTTCCACAAGGAAAGCTCTTTCAGCAGATCACCTGCTGGGCAACATCCAGCTGAAGGCTCAGTTACTCACAACTGTTTACTGTCCTCAATTTGTTCTGGCTTAAGCCAGTGCTGACCTCCACAGGCACCTGCAATCACACAGCACAGATACACACAAACACACATAATAGCCATCGTCAGAGAAGCTTCCTCCTGGAGCAGAGGGTCAAAATACAAAAACCCATAGCCAGACATTAAGCAGAGAGAGATCTGGGAAGACTTGGTCCTAAATAAAGTGTCTCCACCAAATCCCTTCCCTCAGGGTTCAGTGAGGCCTGTGGAAGAGAAAGAGGTTATTGGGAGAAGTATCAGAGCCAGAGAGGATGAAGGAAACAAGGGTCTCTGAATCAACATGATTAAAGCTCATATGAATTCACAGAGACTGAGGCAGAGTGCACAGTCAATCTACAACGCCACCCCTCATACATATGCCAAGGCTCAGGAAACACTGTAGAGAACTGGAATGTGAGAGCCGGGGGCGGGGGGAGTACACTTGAAATGCTGTCCACTGGACAGGGTGTGGCTTTTATACTCATGAGCTCACCACAGCTACAGTTACCAGCAGACCAGCTCATGCCCAAGCACGTTGGAAATCCCAACATGATTAGGCAAGGGTCTATCAAGGCTCCACTTCTAGCTGAGTACTTGCTAGCTCCAGGGGAAGGAGGGCTACTTTACTTTGGAATTGAGGCCACCAGTAGGTTTTCTATGCCCCAGTGAAGGACCCCTACACAAACAACCCGTGCACACAGGCAACACTAACTGCCATCAGCAAGTTATAATTTTGAAGGAGAGCAAAGACAAGTTGGGAAGGATGTGTGTAATGGAGAGTCCCAAGATTAGATATAGCAGAGGACTGGATATGTTGAGATACATTGTATACATGTTTAAATTTTTCAAACAATAAAATTACTATAAAAAAAAGATAATAATAGCCTGCCATACAAGATCCACCATAAAGGCAAGCAGAACATCTCATTATATCTTGTGTTGTCAAGAACCCAGTACCACAGGACCCAATAGGGCAGTCAAAGTTGTGACAGCTATTTTAAAGCACTCATTCTAGTCATTTCCCCATAACTATGTGTTGTGGCACAGGAGTCTTGGAGATGATACTCTGGATGACATAATTTCTCAAAATGGCCACGTAGACATCATTTTTATATGACTGAGTGATATTCCATTGTGGAAATGTACCACATTTCAGGTAAATGGATGGAACTAGAAAAAATTAATCATTCTGAGTGAGATACCCCTAACCAAGAAAGACAACTGTGATCAGATTCTTGTTTAGAAATCATCAGAGAAGCTTCCTCCTGCAGAAGATGGGAACAAATACAGGGACCCATAGCCTGGCATTATGTAAAGAGTAAGAACTTTCCTTGGAAAACTCAGCCCTAAATGGGATGTCTCCACCAAATCCTTCCCCACAAGGCTCATAGAATACTGCATAAGAGCCAAGGGGTTGTAACACACACACCACAAATCCCTCTAAATCAACAGGATCAAAGCTCATATGAACTCACAGAAATTGAAGCAGCATGCACAGGGCTTCAGGGGTTTGTTATCAGATGGGGCCCTAGAGCTGAAATGAATCATAGACCCATGCCTCCATCCCTAACCCAGAAGCAATCTAGAATATATAACTACTTGCAAATGAAATGTTTCCTTCAAGGGAATCTTACTGGGGAAACAAACTACTCTTAAGGGTAGGTGGCATGCCCAGAACTAAATGGACCGACAAAAAACAAAATCCATCCAATGGAATTTGGAGAGTTCTTATCTCACAATGTCCTATCAGACATCTTTTAAATTTTTAAAAATTCTATATCATTTTATTGTTTATTCTTCTCTCTTTTTACCCTATAGGTCCACTGTGTGTGTGTGTGCGTGTGTGTGTGTGTGTGTGTGTGTGTGTGTAAATACATTATGTCTTCCAGTTTAGTTTTCTATGGAATCTCTAAATGTGAAAACAAGAGGGTTTTTGTTTCTTTGTCCTCTCTTGGGCCCTTTTCCCTTCTAATTGTTTGTTTTGTCAAATTCCAACGTGGTAATCTTTGCTTTATCTTATATTTCATTTTATTTATTATTTCTTAGTAGCCTGTTTGTTTTCTATTGAGAGACAGAAAAGTTGTAGATCTGTATAGGAGAGAAAGTAGAGAGAAACTTGGAGAAATGGAGGGAGGGAAACCATAATCAGAATACATTGTTTAAGAAAAATTCTATTTTCAACAATAAAAGGAAAATATAAACAAAAAAATACAAATACAAATATAACCTTTAAATGTACCCCAATTTTCTCTTTTGAAATTTATCCCCCAGTGCAGTAGTGTTGAAAGGTGAGGTCTCTGGAAAATGACTGGGTGAACAAATCTATTCCATACTTTACTAAGGGAAATGTCTTGGTCTTGTTCACTCTCTTGTCATGTGATGCCCCTATCATAATAAAAGACAAAAAGAACACAGACCAAGTGCTCTGGGATGATGCTCTTGGACTGATGGGCTCTAAACTGTAACTTAAATAAACTTCTCTACAAATTGTCCAGTGTGTGACATTCAGTTACAGCAGCAACAACAACAACAACAATGAATAAGTATATACATGGAAGCCCATGTATCTAATATTAACTCTTTAAAAGAAACCATACATTAGGACACTACGGTCAAGTCAAAAGACAGACAGGTGAGCAATCAATGAAAGTAATCTACTGTCAAACTGAAGCTAATTAATGGCTAGAAGAATGCTGTCACTCATAGGTATGAGGTAGCATTTGATTCTAACACTGCTTCCATCCCTACCTCATCACTCGATTCTGAACAATGAAAAGGGGACTCCCTTTTGGGGTTTCACTTTCTCCTTCAACCTGCAGAAGTCCACAGCATTGGATGACAATGCATTCCAAAATACAGGTCAAATGGCTTTCATCTGAAATCTCCTCCAAAGCCCCATAAATTAGTAGATAAGCCCCAAGAACATGGTTCCACTGGCAGATACTGGTACCTCTAAGAGGAGGGACCTACTTTGAGCAAGTTAAATCATTAGGATGTGTCTACAATGGAGAAATGAGAAGCATATCTCTTTCACATCTTTGTCCTGAGAGGAGCATCTTCGCTGCATCCCCTGACCTCCATCACAGTCTCAAAAGCCAAAGGGCCAACCAGTCATGGACTAAAACTTCAGAAACCATAAGCCAAAATCACCTTTTGCTTCTTTTGAGTGTGTTTTCTCAGGTAGCTTGTCACAGTGATACAAACTGACTAACATAGTCATACCAACAATTCCTTAAGTCATGGGGCAATTTAGAACATGGACTGAACTTGAATGCATGAGATTATGATCCCATAGTCATGGTAAATATTTGTTGACTTTCCATTATATCTATAGATGTATGTCTATTGTTGAGAGTACACAGACGGAAAGTTCTCAAGGTACACAGTCCATTCTAAGGGCATTTGTTAACTTTTCTGGGGGTGGGTGCATACTAAATAATGGCATAAAATGTTTCACAACATATGTCATACCCATCTGAAAGCCATAGGAGAGGGCAGACTCCTGGCTCCTTTAAAGATGGTAGATTTCTGGGAAATTGAAAAAACAGTACTTGCTAGTGACCTTGGAAAACTTTAACTTTGGATTTAAATGCTTGACCTTCTGGTTATAGCAGTAAGGATTAAACACAAGTCAACTTTCTCCAGCCCAGAGGAAACATCTATCTGGGCTGTTTCCTTTGTGTTTACTACTCCAATTCAGATAGTTTACCTTCTGGGACAAAGGTAAAGAAGGGATGCCATGACCCCTCTGCATTGTCATTGCATGCTGGTTCCAACTAACAATCACATTTATTTTCTGATTAATTATAGTATTTTGATATATAATGACCTATATTCTCTCTCTCTCTCTCTCTCTCTCTCTCTCTCTCTCTCTCTCTCTCT